>BLXL01011346.1:0-28698 GCA_023170135.1 Acarapis woodi | reverse complement strand
AAAAATTCGAATAATAAGGAAATGACTATTTCAGTAAATTAATAGATAAAATTATGTATAATTTTTCAAATATACATTATTTTTTATTCAAAAAAACTAAATTTTCAATTATTTTGAGCAATATTTTTTTAATTTTATTTTAATTTTTCGTATTTTGAAAATAGATAGTTTGCAAATTATTGATTTAAAAAAAATTATCAGATAAATTAGACTGTAATTATACTGATAAAGTCAATAAAACTATGAATAGAAGAAAAAAGCGAGTAAATATCCATTTCAATTTGAACGCTTAGTGATCGATTCGTATTTGGCATAGAAAAGAATTATCACAGTTTGAAAATATTGTAGAATATATAAATCAATGCACGCAAACTCTATATTTCTGTATTTGATTGAATGATTTTGCTGAGTAAATTTATTTAGTGATTTTCTATCATGCTAATAAATTTTATCGTTCTTTGGTGTGTTAAATTTCCAGATACGAGAATACCTGGAGAAAAATATATGATTATTAAATTGCTTATTTGATATCTAGAAAGAGTTAAACCTTTGTTTAAAATTTTTTACTGAAAAAAATGATTAAAAAAAATATCACTAATTAAATCTGATTAGATAGAATATATTTGATTAATTTTTATTTTATTCAATAAAGTGCAAGCCTTTTATACAATATTTTAGAACTTTTTAGTGTTCTTATAGTGTAAGTAAGAAAAAGTAAATCTTAGTCTGGTGAGATAAAAACCACACCTTGATTGCTAATATTACAAAAAATACTTTTCTGTAAAATTGATATTTTCAACAATAAAAGAAACAGTATACTATATAGTTCTTTTCAATGAAAATTTTGCTCATTAGATTATTTAATGCATTATGGCGAAAATAGCTTGAACTATTTGCCAAAATTTACTAATTTGATCAATTGGAAGGTATACAAATATGTTCATAAATTAATTACTTGAGTACTTAAAAAACTGTTTAAAAAATTTCGAATAAAATTATCTAGTTAATCTTTGGCTTTTCTTTTTAAGACTCCCTAGATGATTTATTGAAAAAATCTTTGATTTAACATAGAAATTAAGCTAAAAAATTTTGACTATGTTTCATAGTTCAATACTTTCTTCAAAGTGCATATTTAATAAACAGCATTCATTAAATAATATTTAATTTATTTTAGCTAACTGTTGATTAAGCACTAGTTTCTTTTTTGCTATTTTAAATTTTAATTTATATAAAATTGATGAATTTTTAGAAATAATTAGCAATAATTTTTATATGAAACATTCATTTAAATACCAAGTTTCTAAGAAAATTTTGAAATATATACGGTAAAATTTGCAAAGTCATATAAACCTAGTAAAATTTTACTATAATACGAAATATAATTGCAAAATTTATTTAGTTAGGCATAAAAAAATTTCCTATCAATGTTTTGAAATCCACAAATAATTTTTTTTTTATTCATAAATTAAACATCTTTAAAATGCATTTAAAATAATTTTTTGTTTTTATACACTTAGTGCACGTTTGCAAATTATGATCGTGATCAATATAGTTTTATTGATACATATTCGCAATGCTGGTAGTTGCTTTAAAAGTGATGATCTTTATAATTTCGTTCATTAAACTTGAGGTTATTTCACAAACTTCATTTTGGTTTTTCGATTCAGTAATCTCATTAAATTAATTTTTTTGGTATCATAAATAAGCTTTTGAATGTATATTTCAACCCATAGATTGCAAATAAAAATTATCTTATTCTAATTGTATTTAATATAATTTATAATCTATTTTTGTGTACACAACAAACAAAATAATTAATAATTTTTCATTATCTAATAAATTATTTGTTTTAGCACGATTCATTGCTTAAGTAACCTTATTCTAAATTAATGTTTAGATGGTATTAGTTATTAGCTTAATAAATGTTAAATTTTTTAAGCAACATATAAATTAATAGCCAATATTTGTTTAAATTCCATTTCTTACATTCATCAGTTTTTATAAATTTTGGATTTTTTTTTCATTTATCAATTTATTTAATAAACAAGTAAAATAAGATATGAATTTTTCAGATTATTGACATGATTTTCACCTTGAAAATTTTCAATTCCATAAGATACAGATATATAGTATAATTATTTTAAGTAATATATAAATCGTATTTAAAACATTAAATCATCAATAAATTATTTAATTACAATCCAAACATTATCATCTTAAATTCTTATTAAAAAAATATTCGAAAGGTTAACATTTAGTTCAAAATAAATTATGTAATTTACTTTTTTTCATTTTACTACTGTGCATGTGTATAATTTGATTGCATTTAATGGCAATATTAATGATAAGTTTACTATTTCGATTAAAAATATTTCGTTTCAACAATAACTTAAAGCTTTTGTTAATTAAGTTACTTTATAAAATTATAATGATTATGAAATCAATTTTAATTGCAAACTTTATTTTTCTTGAAAGAAATAATTATCAATAGTTATCTTGGGTAAAACAATTACAAAAATTTTAAATTTTTATAACTTTTTTATTCACTTTCGAATGCAAGAATAATATGAATAAAAAAAATCCTTAAAAGATGCTAAAATTTTAAATTTTTATAGGTTTATCAAACTTTAATTTCTTTGTATTCATATTGTGAAAGATTTGTGCTCATTATATAATATAGAATTATTTCAATGCATATAGTGATCATTTTTTTCTCCATATAAGTTGAGTACATTATTTTTCTAAGCGTAATAAGGCTTGATCAAAAACGAATCTTCAATTTTTAATCTTGAAGGAGTGTTGATCAGCAAACTAATCAGTTATTCTTGGCCGAAAATGAACAATCTAAAGTTAAAAATTATATAGTGATTTCATGTATAAGAATTTATAGATTAATTTGTGTATTATTAGAACATCTTTGTGAATATGATCGTGCGAAAATGAGCTAAAAAAAAAAAAAATAAATAAATAAATAAATAAATATCAGATTAAGAAAAAATGGTTTGCCATTAAACGAAAAAACTTATCTATCTAAATTTATAAAGTAGGTAAAGAATGAAATGCTTAGAATATCGAATTAATAGAGTCAAAATACCATAAGAAACAAAAAAAAAATCTTTTATGAAACGACTAAGATTAATGAACATCGAATTTTTCAACACTTTGTTAGTGTACTGGCGTTACTGATAATCTTCATTATTACAAAGTACTTACCAAATATAATGAAAGAAATTAATTAATTGAATTTAGGTGCTTTTAATTCATTTTCACTTAATCACCAGACTCATCAACCAATGAATTTTTCGTTTTTGATTAGTTTTATTCTAATAAAAACTGATTTGTGTGTTTTATTATTAGTAGAATTTACGCATTGAATTTTTCATCAATGATGATCATCTCTTTTATTTCTAGATTTAAGTATTGTTTTTGAAATGCTATTAATTTATTTATATGTTTTTTAAATGTGTGTATATAATGTTTGTACTTATCTTGATATCTAGATAATTTATATTTTGTGCCCTAAAATGTAACTAAAAACACTACCACAATAAAAAGCCAGGCCTACAAAATTGCCTGCTTCTCAACAATTTTTCTTAGAACATAAACGTGCTGGGCGGATACCTATTTAATCTGCAATTGATGTTTCATTAAATTTTTCATTTTTCCAATTCCTATGTCTACAAACTTTACAAATTTTCTGATCTGCATCTACATAAAGCTTAATAAATTAACAATGAAATTACCAATCGCGCAAGATCACGCTTTTTATTGTAAAAATGGTTTTAAATTTTGTTTATTTTCGTTAACAAGATTCTTGTTAGCACCAATCAACACCGCGCTTGATTATTCATTATCTATCTAACTTTTTTTTTAAATTTTTTATTTTAAACATATCAAGCACCCAACCTACAAACAAATCTAAATTTAGGTGTTCATCTTTTATGGGACGTATAAAAAATGTGTTTTAAAAAGAGACCATTTTTTAAACGGAAGATGCTAAACTAACCGACAGTTAAACTTTTTTATTTTACACCACAATTTGTCTTCATGTTTAATAATTTGAAAAATTTTAAATACCAAACAAATAATTTCAATTAATAATTTTTTAATTGTCTACTTTATTATTTTTGACTAAATACAAGCTCTTGTTTGTCATTTTTTCTCTTAAAACTAAAATATTGATGTGACTTGAAAAGCATAAATTTATTACCTTTTTATTTAATTTCAATATATATATTCAAAAAAAAATATTTTAGACTTACTTCAATTAATCCTCGAATTATTATTTATTTCTTAATAAAAACTGTTTATTAGATATTTTAGAGGGATGACTTTGAGCAAAAAAATTTGTACTTGTTTTTTTTCATTTTATTTATTTGTTTGCTATTATTTAATTAATTATCATACATCAAAATATTGTGAATTCAAACCAGATTTTTTTTGTCTATTAACATTTGGGTTCCTTAAACTACATCAAAAATTTTGGAAGCTTGAATGAATAGCTTTTTTATGAAAAGAGGCATTATCTTAAACATTGAACAGCTTGATTAAGTACTTTAAAGTATATAATCATATCTAAAAATTGAAAAAAAAAGTAAAACATGCTTTGAAGATATAAATATTATTTGCTTAAATAAATTTCTAAATTATTTAGTTGAGAATAAAATAAATGCGAATTAAAAAGGTAAAAAATAAAAAAGCATAAGTTCAATGTTCAAATTTGAAAGTAATAAAACAACTTTAATCCAATGTGTTAAAAAAAATTTCTTTGAGAGGTTAGATCAAATTATACGATTCGAAATGATTCTCTCTTGTGATCATTCTGCTTAGAATTTTTTATCAAAAAATTCGCTTTTTCGATAAAATATACAAAATACCATATCATAGTCGACTGTTTAATTCAAATTAAACTCGAATTTAAGATTTCTTATAAATGACAAATTATTACGGAGTTAATATGCTATAGGAATTTTTAATTCAAAAATTAATAACAATGGCAAATATTGACCACTCAAAATTTACTGCAAATCCATACTTTGACAGTTCAATATCTGTGAATCATATAAAATAATATGATTTTATGATTCCCTTTACTTGATTTCAATAGTAAGCTAAATCGTAGTATTACCGAATTAGTTTAATAAGATGAATTTACTTTAGTAAGTGGAAAATACAAAGAAAAATTAAAGAGTCTAATTCAGGTCAATGTTTAAGTATTTATATACTGTTGTATCTACCGCCAAATATTAGAATGCTACAGATGATATTCATCACGCCGTTATTTAATATACTATTTCTTATATTAGTAAAATTTAAAATTTTGAACAAATTTTTTATTAAATGTAAAGACTCGTTTACAATGTTTTAATATTATTTCCAGATAGTGAAAATAAAAAATTTTTAAATACAGTTATTAAAAACTAGTAATTTTAAATTTTATTCAGCTATATTTATTTTTCTTTAATTCTTACTAGAAAATTAACAGATTAAATATTTTTTACTTTTTTGTTTAATTAAAAAAAGAATTAATAATTAACAAAAATTAGATGAAATTGACAACCAGTTCTTCATTTTAAATATTTTCATTTTTACGAGATTGTTATTTAATTCAATTTTTTTACTTTATCAAATAATTTTTTTTTTAAATTAAATATGATAGTATTTTTTTTTTGTTTATTTTGAGATTAATTTAATAAAAGTTTTGCATATGATATGAAAAACTTATTAACGACAAAAGCAAATGCACTAAATAAGTCCAATCAACGATTTAAGCGATTTGAGAATCAAAAAAAATTAAAAAAGTTTTTGATGTTTAACACAAGACTATATATAAAATAAAAGAAACTAAATGAATTGTAAGTTCCTTTGATAAGTGAAAAAAAATATGGTGAAGCTAAAAGCGCAATTTCGGCAATCAACTCATGTCAAATGGATGATCTGAAAACATTTTTGAAAATTTTTTTTGATCCTCTTGAAATAGCGATTTCTAAGCTATATATTATATCAATAATTCTTATAGATTAAGATTTTATTTTTATTAAAACATCAGTAAGATTTGATTATTAATTAATATTTTAAAATAATTAAAAATATCAAAATGATAATATTATATCCGCTAAGAATTAATCAATATCTCCCGAAAAGAAATACATTTTCACGTCATATTTCAGTAAATTAAAATGGTCAATATAATATACTTATGATTAGTTGACAAATATTTTTTAAAAATAATTCCTTGCAATGAAATCTTAGAAAACTTAAGTTATTCATAATATACATATAGTCATAGTAATATTTAATTAATATCAAAATTTAACGCGTATTATAATATGCATGCAGACGAATTAAATATTTACCATTTGAACCAAGAGAAAAAAAATTTGATCTAGAACATTACAAAACCAAAGCACGTAGAAGTTTAATAATTATTTATTTATTTATTTATTTATTTATTTATTTGAAATATAAAAAAATTGAGAGGAAAAAATTAATTAAAAGATTCTTTTGACTTACAATAAACTTTGATTGGTTTATTAATCACTTATGATACTCTAAACCCTGTGTATCTTATTCTGTACTTGAATTTTCAGTCAAAAAAGAGCACTAAATTAGTCATATTATATGAGACTTAAGAGGTATATGTGAAAGATATTCGACACATAGCGAGTCATCTTATATAATTAAATTTATATGAGTCATATTTTTAAAAAAATAAATTGAGACATTTAATTAGATATTAGACTAATGCATATAAAATAATTTTTTTTTATGAAAAAGAAAACTTGAAAAAATTGAAAATTCAAACTTTATTTTTTAAAATTTAAAAAAGATGACAAACTAATTAATTATTCTAAGAATGTCTAATTTCTTCTTAATTGATGGTCAGCGATTAGCAGTTAATGCTTTTGTGTTCTAAAGTTTTGTCTAAAGCACTCTAATAGAGTCAATGTTTAATTATATAAAACATTTTTAGTTATTCGTTTTGCTACTTAGTAAAATAGCACCAAAATCTTTTTTTTAGCATTTGATTTTTTTTAAATTTTAGATGGTTACATTTTTGATTACACAATCACCGGCTACTGTTCTGTCTTAGATTTTGAAAAATTAAAAATTTGTTTTTATTCGGCATCTAAATAAATTTTACTATAAGTTATATTTTGAAAATAAAAATGTTTTAGGGTAATTAAAAAGAGAGTAGGTAACAGTACGAAGAAAAAAATTGAAGATTATTAATGGGGCATCAATAAAAAGCAATAAAAACAGAGAGAGGGAGAAAAAATATCAAGTTAATAAAATTCCCGCTTAAATATTCTTTTAAAAGAAGTATCAAATGATTTAAACAAACCAAGATTAATTATAAATGGCATTTGTATCTAGTGAGGAAGATATAACTTTAATTGATAGAACACCATTTTTTGAATTGTAATGATAATAATGTTGTATACATGTTTTTTACTTTAATCGAAAAACCTGTTCATTTTCCCTTTGAACTTTTAGCACTTTATTGAACTATCTGACTGAATAATGCCCAGTTAGGTAAGTCATTCGATCAGTCTAGCTAACTTTATTGGCTATGTCAGCTAAACAAGAAGCATCAAAATATTATTATTTTTAGTTTATCTTTTGGTAATGTGTCGGTATCATTTTCAATGTCACTTTAATCTTTTTGACTGCGAATCCTGTATGAAATAAGGCATAAATTAGCTAATAAATTTGTCTCCTTGTTAAATTAAGTGTGTTACTTTTAAACTACAGTTAATAAATATATTCAATATATTTCTCAGATGATTTAGAAACTTTTCAACCTTGCAACTAGTAATTTACTTTCTTCTTTTAATTTCACAAGTAATTTTTGATCACTATGACTATTATCATGACTTCCCGTGTCAATTAAATCTCTTATATTTCTCAATAGTTTTTTTGACCTTGTCTACTTAGATTTAATTTTATTTATTAGCTCAAGACTTAAGTTTTACAGAACTTTATTCATAATACATGTGAAAGCTCAAATTTAGCATTTTGTATACTTTTAAAAAGTGTGCAAAAAGATTAATAAATATAATTTCAGTTTGCAAGGTGCATAAAAATATTCTTGAAATAAGAACCAAAATCTTAATTGGTTCTTTCTTATCGGCTGATTGGTTATATCAAAAAAAAAGAACCTTACCTTTAAATTGATTTTTCAATAGGCACGTTTTATGTTAGAGACGTGAAGCTAAACTCTACTAAGTTTTATTCTATATTTAGATCATTTAAGCAAAAATTTTTTGTGAAAAGAGTGTATGCAATTTTAAATGAAAAATGATCGGTCTAACCGTAGAATGTGGTCCATAACCTGTCTAACAAAAAGTTTTTTAGATTTTATTTTACTTATCCATTTAAACTGTAATTTAATATGTGGTCATCACTTTAAATCATCTTTAATTTGGTGCATCCTATTATAGACAGAACATTCTTATGATGTTTGAATAAGATATTTATGTCTGCTAATCTATTTTTTTTTTCAATTCTAAATTATGCAATTAATGTTGTTCTACATTAGACTGACAACTGAAATATTTAGAGAATAATTTTTGTGTCTTAAATTTGAGATCAGATTCTTAATTTTGTAAATTAGACAACTCATTTAGAATAAAAAAATGTTCCTTTACACCTCATTCTTTGCAATAAATTGACTAATGAAGTAGTAAAGCGCATAAATCAACTTAATAGAACGGTATTAGTTGCACAAAATTTTTATTGAAATGCTGCAATCGAGTGCTAAAAAAATAAATTTAGGATCTTATGGATTTATCAAATGACTTAATTTTAATCTATTTTAACACACAATGTGAATAATTTGTAAGTAATAAGCAATCACTTCTCATTTCAAATAACTCATCTGTTTACTTGAATCAACAGTATTAGCTTTAAATTTTACATCATGTAGCAAAAATTAAAAGAGTGGAAAAAGATTAAAATTTTTGCTGTTTTATATTGTGATGAATGATTCTTTGCTTATTACTTAAAAAAGCTTGACAAACATTAAAAATTGAGTAACTTTAAAAATAAGTACAAAAACAAATTTAAAAGATTATTTTTTTTAAAAAAAAGTTACTTAAAAAATTGATGCAAATTAAATGGCCATCAAAATTTTTACCATTTAATTTTTTTTAACTACCAAATGCTTTCAGATAATTTTTAGATTGAAATTTTTAAATTTAAAAAGTCAAATTTAATTTTTTAAGCATGTTTCCAAACTTTTATTTTTCAAGCATTAAATTGCAGACTGAAGAAATCAAATAGCTGATCATCAAATATTCGAAAACGTGTAAATTGCAATATAAATACGGTACAAACATTAAGTTTGCAATTCACGTTTTAAAATAATTTTTCAAATTTTTCTCTGCTTTACCAAATCAGCAGGACATTCGATCCAGAATATTCGATCTAATTATCTTTTGTGAAATTTTCTTGACTTCTTTTTTAATTCACCTTGTTCATAAAATACTAGTTCTTAAAATTTTCTGAATAATCATTTCAGAATTTTCATTAATTTTTTTGATAGCTTATATTTTATTTGAAAATCAAATCATTAAATTTAAAGTATAAAATTTTTAAATGCATAAAATAAACAAAATTAATATTACTTACCTAAATATTATTTTGAAACATTACTTATTTGTGTGAAATTTTCAAAACACTCAATAAAATTGATTTTATTAAAAAATGTTTAAAAAAATAAATTGAAATGATCAGTAAATGATTATTCTTTCTTTATGTCATTATATTTAAGGAATACTTTGATAAAATATTTTTGATTGTTTTTATAATAGAATATTATTTCAATCTTGTTTGTCTTTGTCTAAAATTTATTCCAGCAAACTTTATTGAAATAGAAAAAAATTCGATTTTCCAGTGTCATATTATATAATTGAACAAAAACTGTTATCGAAAGAAAACTATTATAGAACTACGAAGTAAAACTTTTTTTTTTTCTAAAAAAATTATTTGTCTATAGAATTTATGATAACCTATAAAGAATTTCTTTGATGATTTTTTTCTTTTTTAAATTAGTTCTCTCCAGATAGCAATTATTATTTTAATTCATTTATTGCCAATCAAATTTAAAATAACGATTGTCTATAGTAAAAAAAAGGTTTAGCTTCAATCATCTTATACTGGCTATAGTAGATAAAAATTTAAAAATTCAAACATTATAAAGATCACTATTTTTTTTATCATTATACAATTTTTATTTATAAAATGTTACTTTTGGTTTATTTACTAAACTATATCGTTTTAAATGAAATTTGTCTTTTAAATATACATGTTTTTCTTTATATTCTAATTTTTGGTCTATAGTAAAATATGATCGTACCTAAAGGCCAAAAAAAGTTTTTTAGTCAAAATTTATAGTTGAGTAACATTTAATATATATGGTGTAATTTTTAAACTTAAAGCATAACATAAAAATTACTTATGAAAGCTATTTCGCATTAATTTTTTTTATCATTCGCATTTGAAAATATTTTAAAGACACAAGGGATCAATATTTAAATATTTTATTTTTAGAGTTGCTTGAAAAAAAAAGAAGATTCATCTTATATTGTTCAAAATGCGGCACACATATTAATAAATCTAATACCATGAATACTAATTTCAAATTAATTAAATGAATGAAAAAAAATCAAAAAATTTTTTTAAGACTCTCGATAGACAGAAACTAATAATTTTTTATTTAAGCAATGCCAAATTTTGTTTTAATAGGCAAGAATCGAAATATTCAATTCTTTTATTGAAAGTAGAGAATGAGGAAAAATTGCAAATGTAATTATTCATATTTCTTTTAAAATAATAGTCTAACCAAAAAAAAATTGCTGTGAGATATTTATGACAATCATTTCTGCATATTTAGGATGTATGGTTTCAGATATGTTTCCATCTACGATACAAAAAGAAAAAAAAAACAAAGCGAAATAAGTAGCTAATATCAATTTATTAACGGTAAACAAGGCAAAATAAAAGGAAATTATCAATAGAATAGACAACAGTATTCAAATATATCTATTTTCTATGATAATTTTCAAAACGCATTCAAATAGCCAATGCGATATTTAAAAATAAACTATAAAATTATTATTACATTATTTTGTGCTTTTGATTAACCATGCAGAAATGATATTAAAATTATATTTGTTATATATAACACGAAAATAAAAAAAAAATTAGTGATGTCATTACATTCCTTTAAATAAAATCATTCTAGGGAAAACGTCCTAACTTTCCTATAATGAATGCCTTCTAATATGAAGCATGAGTTACTATATACTTTCCGATAGATAATTTGTCCTATAAAGCATATTAGATAATTCAATCATTCTGTATTCTTGTTTGTCCTTTGAGTTTGAGTTTCAATAATTTCGGCTGAAAAATCTTATCCCGTTTTTTTTGGATGTAATTCAACAAAAAATAAAAAAAAAATTAAAAAAAATCAAACAAAAAAAGTTCATCTGCTATATAAATTGAACTAAAAATAGAATAATTAATTATCTTAAGTTTACAATTTCGATTTGTTTTATCATAAATGCTAATTGAAATGGATTTGAAATTGCTTACAATATTTTAACTTTATTTCCGTTACTAAATCGACATCAACTTATACGGTTTTGACCCTAAATTATTTAAACTATATCAGTCAAATGCATTTTTTAAATATTGTTCATTCATAAAGATGAATGTAGCAACCTACTCTAAGTATTACCGATGTATTGTAAAATTTATTTAATTCTAAAAAATTCAATATGTTAAAAAATCTGATTTTCATTATTTATGTACTATGAGCATAGATTTTGCATTTAGAAGAAAAAATAATTTGTAGACTATTTTTCTGAAATTTCGCATTTACCATAACAATAAACTGAATCGAATTCTCAAAATATTTAGTTAAATATCTAATTCAAGCTCTTTCTGTTCGAAAGAATGTGAATTATCGACTCACGGCCGAAATACTAAAGAAAAAAAAATATTTCATATAGAGATTTTAACAAAAAAAGACATAGAAATAAATAAATTGTATGCTAAACAGCATGCTAACAGAAGCATTTTTCGTCTCTTAAATTTTTTCTAACTCTAAAAATTATATCATAATCAAATGCAATCAAGTAAGCATCTCGAATGAAAACGAACAAGTTAAAATTACAGGAAATGCATCGTTTCTCTAAGTGTTTTTTTCCTTTGTTTGTTTGTTTAACTCTTTTCCCACTAGTTTCATTTGATATTTTTCTTGTTCGAGGTACTGCCAAAATATTTTTTAATTTGAGCACTATAAGAAATTTGTGTAGCCTTTAAGCTGGTTCATACAATCCTTTAACACGAATAGTACACATATCACGATAATCTAATAGACGAATCTCTAACATATGTTAAAAATATTCAATATTTGCCGATTATTTGATTAGAATTTTGTGTTTGTTTTATAGATAAAATTGTACCGGATCTAGATGTCAATGTTCAATTTCCTTTGCAATTTTCAAATCTCAATTTAGATATTGTTTAAATATGTTGGTTTATTCAAACTTAATAAATATGATTTGATTCAATTCACATTTAGGGGATATATTACTAATCGCACTTCACTTCGAGAATGGTTTTTTTCTTGTCAGACTAGAACGAAATTCTACAACAAAATGCACTTGGCAAACAGTGCTACATCTCTAAATTTAAAATTTAAAATAATTTCTGCAAATAAGAAATGCTTGCTTACAATAGATTGAATTCTAAGAAACTATAAAAAATTTTGAAAGCAAATGATTTTCTATATTCAGATTATTGTTAAACTCTTTATTTAACCGATCTATTTATATTTTCCGACTTAATTCAGGTTAGAATTTTGATTGTTTGTCGCAGAAATATTTCAAACATATAATCGCAATGAAAACTAATAAATTTTTGCTTGAAACATTTGTTGAGTAGATTCTACTGAAAAATTTATCAATCGGATATCTTTTCTGCACGAAAGTATGTAATATAAAAGGTTATGATAACAGTTCTATAAACTTATAAAATCGATGAAGTTTTATAATGTAAAAAATTTAAAAACTTGATTATTCATACTAATCGTATCAAAAAAAAGAATAAAAAGTATACATTTATATCATTGTAAATAGGTTCATTCATTCTCGAATCACAATTAATTGAAGAATATTGAAAGATCAAACTAGAAATTCAATATTTACATTTAAATATTTATTTTTCTTCGTCTTAATCATTTTGAAAAACATTTTATTTTTACCGATTTCTAGTACATTTTTCAAAATTTTCTAAGAGAGCAATCAATTAAAAATAAATCTAAGATATAAATTAAATAAATACATAAATTTTAAAATATATAATAAGTATATAAAAAATTCGAATTTTGGTATGCTTACTTTGAATAATGTAATTGGTATGCGAAATTTTTTATTGTAATAATGAGACTGACTGGTAATTTACCTATTGACCAATAAAATACAAACAAAGTGTAGAAAAAATATTTAAGGATACGTAGTTATGGGACGATTTTGAAGCAGAAAAAAAATGAAATAAAAATTAGAGATCCGATTCTGTTTATAATGCGCTCATAATTTGCTATTTTAAAACTTAACAAGGCCTCCTGTTTCAGAATAGAATCAAAATAGGCGCCTATTCGAAATGTACATGACGTTATTAAGTATTTTAACTATAGATATATAGCAAAAGCAAATCAAAACTAACTAATGTCAGAATTCATTGGATTTTAGAAATCTTTTACAAAAATATTAGGTTCATTATTATTGAACTCGTCAAGTTTAGCCCGCATTGACAAGACTGAACGAAAAAACAAGACTAAAACTAGTTCGTTGAATGCAAAATTATTGTGAAAGTTATTAGTACAAATTGCACAACTAGTTTTAGTTAAATAGGCCCCAATATTTCGCAGTAATGAAAATTGTGTATACAGATTTGTTTTTGAAACCACAAAACATTGGTTTTTTTCTATTGTTGTTCTTTTTTATTTACAAACAATAATGTTCTTATAATGATTTTAAAACTCGTAGTATAATACACTCTCTTTTATTAGCCAATGAAAATTAAAATAAAAATTATTAGCTTAAATATTGTTCTTTTATGAATTAAAATAATTACCTGCTTAAAGTAAATGAATCTTTGTCAAACTACTCTGTGTTGATTGCTCCACAACTGGTGTTTTTGTCAAGTTTTTTTTTAGGCTACTCATTTAATTTATGATTTGATTTTCGGTATTTGTAAAGAAGTATCACTCACACATCTATCATTTCTAAATCTATAAAATTAAAACGTCTTCATTAGATAATTTTATTTTATTATAATCATTTTTTGAATTCAATTTTTACGAGAAATAAAATTCTTTCAGTTACTATATAACAAGATTTCTCAACATTAGATTAAAATAAATCAGTAAAAAGAAGAGGAAACTATTTCCGTTTCTAGTCTAAAATAATTATTTAAAAAAATTAATTCATAAAAAAGTGATTTTTATTCAAAAAATCGTGACTAGCTTCTAAAGTCATTTTTCCTATTACAACAAGTTTAAAAGAGGAGGATATATACTGAAATTGATTAACCAGATTGTGGCTCATGACTTGTGAGAATAATATGAAATTAGAATATATATTTTTTTGAAATTTCTTCATTGGTTCTTTCCAGTAGGTACTATACTTGAATAATTAAATTCAAAATATAAGAATTCGAATTAAAAAGATTGGTTTTTAATTGGACAATTAGACTAGGTTTGCAAATGCGCAAATCCATACCGATATTTCAATGTGCCATTATTGCAGTTTTAAAAATTTATGGATAAACCATATTATTGATAGTATTAAAAATCAGAACGCCATTTACACAAACTGTTGAATAGTTATTGTCGAATATTGCTTTTTAAAAATCAAATTAATATAAAATAATCAATCTTTTGAATTCTAAATTTTACTTTTCGAATTTGATTGAACATTTAAAAAATTATTTAATTTATTTTAACTAAACTGGGATAAATTAATTATTGCCTTTAGAGTCAAAAAACAAAAATTTAATAAGAAACAAACAAAAGTCAAGCGTTGTATTTTTAAAATATTGTTTTATTTTTATTAATATTTACAGGAATCCATAGAAAAGGTAATATTTTATACGATTTAAATTTTAGCAATCATTTGAATTGAATGTTAACATCACTTTATAATAATATGATTATCGAATAAAAAGTAATTGATGTAACTTTAATGTGAAAAAAATATATTCTGTAAATATATCTTGAATATGAACAACCTTTATTTAATGTAGTTTATTTTTTAAAATTAATCGATTAATAAATCTGTTTATCGAAAAAGGAGTGAAAAGATAAATCAATTATAATATCTTTAACTAAAAAATACAATTTTAAAATGAAATAAAACAGGTTTCTAACATAAAATCTAATCTTTATCAAGTTTTTTTGCACCAAAGATATTTATCGTCTAATTACATAATATTAGAAAAAAATGAAATTTAACAAGTTTTTACCAAAATGATGACAATCCTTGAAATTTTGAGCTTTAGCGTCAATATTGGCTTTATTTGGTAAATATCTAATAAATTTTTCATAATGAAGAATTTTCAAAAAAAAAAAAAAAACTTGTTCGATTCCTGTTTAGAAGAAAAAAATAAATTAAAAAAATTAAAATAAGTTCAAAGGTTCTTAAATGTGTGTCAATTAGAATTTAGTTAAACATAAAAACTATAATTTCGTTTACAAATTTTGTCAACACACGCAATCTTTTTTTTTTATTTGTCAAAACAATTATCTTACTACAAATTTTAAGAATAATTTTCATGATAAATTATAAATTTAATTTTGTACTCAGTTTTTTAATATATTAAAAATTATAATTTATTGAATTATACAATTCAAATGATGATTTAGTGCTCTGCATGCTTCATCCAAGATGATTCACATAATTTAGCTGGTACCAAACAGTTGAGTTTTAATATTTCTTGATTATTACTCTCTTTTTTTTATCATTTCCATCAAATTACACCTTTTCATATTTATTAAAATTTTTTTATAAAGAATATGACTTTTGACTGTTTGCTTGAGAATGTCATTTTTTAATGTAAAATAATTCTTAATTAACAAAAATAGATTTCAATTATTTCTCAGACGCAATAATTTATTTTTTTATCAAGGTTTCAAATGATCAAAAATTTATCAGAAAACTAGTAATTTACCTTGATTTTTATGTAAAAAATTCGGCTAAGTTAAAAATCTAATAATTATTCAAAAATATTTCGTAAGACATTAAAAAAATACCACACTCTTTAAAACCTGAAATTATTCATACGAAACATATTTTGATCTTGTGAAATTTGTAAATACATGAAAATCAAGAAAAAAAATTTCGCTGGACATTTTGATTTCACTCCTAAACATGATGAAATTGTGCTAACTATTTGAACTATCGGATATAATAACTTAAAGAGATTTATTTGAATTCAAAATATTCCTTCATATAATCTGGTTAACCAATTCTAGAACTTCAGAGGTACAATATATGTCATTGATTTCAAGTTTCTTTAAATTTTAAATGAAAAAAAGTCTTCTCGAAGGAGAAACCTAAAGTGGCGAAATTTAATTCAGTGTTCTTGAACATGTGTTTCAAGTAAATAAAAAATCAAGTGTGTTTAACAAGATTACTAAAATAAAACTTAAGTACGTGATTCACACACTTTGTAAAGGAGAAAATTGTCTTTTATTAATATTCACTTTTTTTAATTTTCGATTGTTCAAATAAATATGTTAAACATTTACGATCGAAAATTAATTTATGATTTAGAAAATTTTTAAAAATTTAATACATATTATATGCCCAAGCACTAAAAATTTGCTCAAAAGCTTAGACATTGAGAAAGGTAATTGTTAATCTTATTAAACGTCCTCAACAATATGTAATTTTTTCAAAAATATTCAAGTTGAAAGAAATCACAAATTCGCTATTTGCCTCGTCATAGTGCACTTCTTATTCATAGGCTCTAAAACAATAATATTATTGATTTAGATAAAACGAAATAATATTAAATTTCGTGAATTCAACAGCCTGCTATAAAATTTGTTTGTTATCAAAAATAATTTTCATTATTTTTGCAGAGGTGCAATTATGTAAGTAATTTCAACTTTTCCATCGCTTTAGTATAAAAACTGATTCGATGATTGAAACGTAAGTTTTTTGATTAGATATTTTAAAAAAAACGTTACAAAAGATAATTGATAAGAATGAAAACAAAAATATTTTAATTAATATAAAAATTATCATTTTAAAATTATAAGTATTTTGAAATGCTATGTCAAATATCTTGAAAAAAGAATCTTGACTTATGGCTTGGTAAAAGTTATTAAAAAGGACTGTATTTTTTTCACGAAAATTCTTATAATTCGAAATCAAGTTTTGAGAAAAAATCTTATATTAATTGGGTAAGCAAGTTAAAAAAATAACCAAACACTATATATTAAATAAAGTCTATAAATTCTATTATAAATTTAACGGGCTACACTGAAAAATAAATTAAAATGGTTTGATTTTACTATTACGTAAATTATAAAATACGGTTTCAAAAAATGAATGAAAGAAACAAGAAATAATCATTTAGAAGAACAAATATTTTTAATAATTCATAATTTACAAATTGTATGAGCTCATTAAGTGAGCAACAAAAAAAAATCCATATAAATAAAAATCAAAGCAAATAAAGAAATTACAGAAATACAATCCTATAATAATTTATTCCACAAGATTTTTTCATTCAAATTCTTTTCAATTAACGATAAAAAAACGGTTTTATAGTATCAACCCTATATAATATCAAAAAAAAATGATCAAATTTATTCATATGATTGAAACAATCAAAACCATTTACGCTGAACAACTTTTGCCACATGTATATTTCAAACACAAAACCTGCATATTAGAATATTTTAAATCATAAAATTTTCAGTATATTCTTTTTTGTTAATTTTGGAATTATTATTAAAACTTATTTGACCACTTGAATGATCTTAATCGCAGTAGAAAATAAGATTATCATATTATAAATTGTAAAAAATTTTTATTGGATTATAGAAAAACTTGAAACTCGAAAAAAAAACGCATTAAATTAAAATGTACTAATAATTATTAGAACAATAAAGTTTACATTGTACTTGAAAGTGTACATATTTATAAATATTGAACTCAGAAAATAAAACAAAATTTTGTTAATAGAAAGTACACAATATTTTAGACTAATTTGAACATAAGATTTGACACTTTTTTTGTACCTTTATTACTAAAGTCAGAGAATTATGTACGCATACACAATCAAAGAGCATTCATAAACAAATAAATGTTATTGAAATTTTGGATTTAAAAAAGGAAGTTAAAAAAATATATACAAACAAAATAGGGAGAGCTCTTGACTCTTTCACCAATACAAAATATATAACATTCATGATACATTTAATTTACAGCTTTATTTATTTGATGTTTCTATTTGAAATTTTTAATAGAAAGTTTCACAATGGGAATTCTTTGAAACGAAACTTAATTTTTCAATAGGATATCTACAAGGCATAAAGATCATGATAAAGCAAACAAATTTATATTAATGCAATAAACTTAAATTATGAGTGGCATTCATTGGCTAAATGATTATTTAAATATTAGAATGTGCACGAAATTTAAATGCATGTGAACAATTAGATTAGAAAAAGCAAAGAGTATGAATCCATAAAAAGAACAATGTTACAATGTTCCTAGAGCATTCAGTCTATAAAAACAACCTGAAAACGAATTCCACTTCATTTCTCAGATTGAATAGAAAACATGTCAATGCTTATATTTTGGCCACTTCAACAATCATTCGTTCGGGTGATGGTATTCGAAATTTTAAAAAAGTTTAGTTTGGTCAATTAATATTGATCTAATATTAATAAATTCGTTTTACTTTCAGCATTTACAATCTTTTATTATAGAGTCGGAAAATAAACTAAGAAAGTACATTTTAAATAAAGAGTTGTGTTTCAAAAAAAAATTAAAAAAAACAGTTACAATATTTAAAATGAAAATTTTATTGTAAAAATAGTCACGATTTGGTCAGTCATTTTAGAAATTTTTAATCAAACTATTTGATTGCTAGCTTCATTGTTTTCAATTCGTACAAAATAAAACGATAATTTGGTGCAAATAAAATGTCTAATGATATTAAAAAAGTATAAAATGACTAACTGATTTTAGAAATTTATTTTCTATATTTCAATATGGAAAAAATCCTAAAAATTTTTTGCCTTTTCATTTGGTGAATTTTCTGAAATTTAGTCATTTTTAGACTCTGTTGGATTCAAAGAAAACCAAAAAAATAATCAACAGGAAACTCTGAAAAGAATAACTTGAGGCAACTAATTGCAAATAAAAAAACAAATCCAAAGTAACAAATTCATAGCTTGAATTATTGATATAAACGATTCAATAAAAATCCGATTTGAATTTGATAGACAGAAAAGTGATAGACATTTGTTTTTAAAGCATTTTATTCTTTATTCCTGATACACAAATTTATTTTTTGGTTCACAAGACAAGGAAAAAAAATGAAAAAACAAAAAATTTGAACGATATGGGCATTGAATTATTATCTTATTGAGCCAAAAAAATTAAAAAGTTAACAAAAAAAAAATTTTTAGAATTTATATTTAAAAAAGTGAAAATTAGATATTTGAAGAAATATTTTTAATCAAATAAGTCAAATTAAAAATGACAGAAGAATAAATACTTAAATTTCAATGCTTATTTTTTTCAGGCTTATGAAACTTAATACTCAGATATTTTATCATTCGATCCAGGCAACCTTTTTTTAACCTTCTATTTTAAGAACCTTGAAAAAAAAAACATTTTAAACAGATGATTTTATCGAATTTTAAGAAAAAAAATTTAATAAAAAAATCATACAAGTTAAGCTATTGGATATCAATTCGATAAATATTTTAATGAAAAATATTTATAAAAATTATTATCTGGTAATTGTTAGAACGATTATTAATTAAATGTAAGCAAAAGATATTTTTAAGATTTCTGAATTTCTAAATTTTTGAAAAGGATGCCTTGTCAACATTTTGTTATTAAAAAATTATATTTAAATGTTTTGTCAAACTTCAATTTTTTTAATCTTTGAGGAAAATTCATGGGAACATAATATATAGTAATAATAGTAAGTCAATATATTTTGAGTTTTTAGATGATCTTATTAGTAAGAAAATTTAGACATATTGTTTTTATTTTTTATAATTGAAGCAAAGTATTCATAAGACACTTATCAGAAAATGATCGTGATTCAAGAATTTATTTTTGTTTTTTTTTTCTTTTAGTTATTTAATTCAATGAAATTTATAACTATCCTACAAATTAAATGTTCAAAATAAGAATTGCTTGCCTTTAAAAATCTCGAAATTAAGAAACTAATTTTCTGCTGCTAAATTTCTTTTATTACCAATTGATTAGTGAAAAATCAACTGCCTTTTTAATATTCAAATTATTCAAGCTATATATTATTAAATATTCAGTTTGAATTTAATCACTAACTGACACTTCTTTATTTAACCTCAATAGTGTCCAATTATATTCAAAAAAAATTGGGCTTGCTACTTTACTCTAAAGCAGAAGCTTTCAATAAACTTGATTACACTATTTGATTAGCTAAAAAATTTTTACTGCTTCTCTTGTCTTTAATTGCTTTTTAAGTTTGCTTTTGTTTTAAACCGCAAAATTCATCAGTGTGCACATCCTGTGCAAATTTTGAAAGTGATTTTTTTAATAATTTTAAGTGAATGAACTTATACTAAGAAGAATGCGTACTAAGAATTTGAAAAAAAAAACAACTAAATTTTTATCTTTTTATAAAATTTTTATCAACAAGACCCCCTTGTCATGAACTAAAATGTGATTTTTTAATTGAGATTTTATTTATAAATTTTGGCTTTATTCTAATACTGTTTCTAAATATTTTAATGCTTTACATGATTCGTACAATTGTTAGAACATATTTTTTATTGAATAAATTCAAAATGAACCATTGTTTTTTATCGATTTCCTACCAAGAAAAATTCAATTTTTTTAAATTTATTCGTATCGATTAAACAAATTTTTTTATGTAATTTTAGTTTTTTAAAACTTATTAGAAAATGACAAATGACAATGTTAAATGTTATTCGAATTATTAATTGCAAAAAAATTTTTGTTTATATTTAAATAAAACAATGCTCTTAATAAAATTTAAATGCTTAGTTAATTGAGATGATAATATGAATTTTTTTATCTGCAAGTCAGGTATGATTTGCCTTTAAACCTATAATAAAAGGCAAATATCCATAAACCAAATAAAATATATAAATATTGTTCATCGAATATCATGATGAATTTATAAAATTTTTCATAAGTGTTGAGAACATTATTAACATTTGTCTTTCTGTTTTCCAATTAATCAAATTTTTAGATTCAAATCTATATAAAAGATTAATTAAAAATAATTATTTAAATAATATATTAATTTCAGATATAAATAAACCTAATTTAAAGAATTTGTAATTTTCATATGAAACAAAACAAAAAACTTGATTTTTGCCGGCAGACACAAACAGCTAAATGTGAATAGCTAACCATTTGTTTATATAAAATTATTTAATAACTCTCTTTTCATTGGTGACTTTATGTATGGCATTTTCAAATGCTTTCAGTATACTGACTCATAAAAATAATTGGCTTAATAGTGAATTCAAGATATTTTACATTGAATAAATCGACCTTAATACTTATCTATTTTAAAATTTTTTGAACTGTTTAGCTTAAAATCGGAAAGAATTTCGGAAAAACTTAGTTAAAAAAAAAATAAATGTTTTTTGATGCCCAAACCTATCACAACAGTCAATTTTATTGTATCAGAATATGAATATAATGTTAGAATACATAAGGGAAAAAATAATAGTTCTGCATATATAATGATTTAAAAATTTAAATTAGATTTCAATGATAATTTTTGAATACGTGTGCTTACCTAAAATTAACTTAAAGAAAACTAAAAAAAGGACTAGTATAGGTTACCAAACCACAATTTACATTTCAATTGCGAAAAAAATGTGCGATTTGTCAGAACTGCTTTAAGTGCTTTTGACGAATGCAAAATTTTTAAGTCTTATGGTAAAAAAAACAAAGCAAAACAAAAAACTTAAAATTCAAATTACTCTCAAACCACACTATACATTTCACTTTACAATGAATATCATTTTGAGATCATTAAATTAAAATTTTTTTACTGAATGATTTTGTTTCTATTATTCCTATTATATCAATTATAAGTTTTCACTGAATAATATTTAATGAAAACTAGAAAAAATAGCAAGTTACAAATGTTGCAAATTCAGTATTGTATAATTTATTTATATTCTTTATACTAATTTTGTGCGAAAAAATCATGACTATTTATTACTTATTTTTCGTTGATATACTTAACTAATTTATTTTCAAAAATCAACTAATTTTTCATACTTCCAGTCATCATATTCGAAATTTTGCAAATTTCACAAAAATTTACCTTGTTTTTTCCATCAACAAAAAAACTATTAGCAATTTTCACTCACAAAATTTAGATAATAAATTAGTACTATTAAAATGATGTTCTTTTGAGACATGATAAATCAGTGATATTTCTTACGTATTTTCTAAACATAGTTTATTTGTTAAAATTTTTTTTGAAAAAATAATTTACACTATTACTTATTTATAAACGATCAGATCTATCTAGTCATCATTTCCTGTTTACTTAAAAAATTTTAAAGAAATAATCTAAATTTAACATTCTTCATAAAAATATACAGCACAAAAGGCTATAATCATATGGGTACAAATTAATTGTTGCTTTTATCACTTATTTGTTTTTAGGTAATACTGATCAAAAATTTTACAGAAATCAAAAAATTATCGTAGCAATTATTGATAGTCGGTTAATATCAATCTACCTGTTGATTAATATGAATTAAATTAATTTAATGATGTTCAAATGAAAATAAATTGTGATAAACTAGCCATATAAAAAATGCAGTTGCTTTTTTTTTAAAAATATGCTAAACTTTTTTTAGCCTAAAATTAGTATCAGAAGATTATTACCGTGACATGCAAAACTAAATACAATAAAGTTCTTATGAATATTATAATATTAGTATGATACGTGTATTTTTATTTATATGATTCCTAATAATTTTCAATAATATACCAATTATTGACTAGATATAATTTGCCATATGATGAATTGTTCACTAATTTTTACACTTTCTAAAAAATCTAAAGTATATATAAACATTTGTTATTCAATTATTGCATATGGCATACGGTTAATTTCAAAATATAGTATTTGAAAATTTTTTATCACATTTATGAATAGAATTTAAAAAATTATATTTTACTTAATGACCGATGCTCATTAAACTTACCGAATAAGTTGATTCCAATTTAATTTTCTAGAAAATTTCGTTGATAGTTAATTTCCAAATAGTGAATATTTGAGCAATAATAAGTATGAACAATTAGGGACCGAAACTAGCTAAGTTGACATTAAAAAGCGAAGAGATACATTACAAATGCAATTATAAAATTTTAAGGACTACCGGGTACTTTTTTAAGTTAATTTTTATGTCTATTGTCCTGATAGCTCATTCTTAATATTACACACTATGCGCGAATCAAGTACACCTGAGTATTCAATACATTATTATGTTTTTTAATAGGGCTGATGATTCTTTGAGAATAATAAAATGTTCTAAAACATTTGAATTAGTACAATTGTACTCATGAACAGATTATAAGTGCGAACAAGCAAAAACATTAAATTTGCGTTGAAACGCAAATAAAATGGATCTAGTCAAACGCTAATTTTTGCTTGTGCAGGATTTTACTAAATAGCAATATTTTCGTTTTCTCTCTAGTATCTTCATCGTCTATCTAAAAATTTTACAAATTATTTTAGTTTAAAATTTATTAAAAATCTTATTTTTAACTTTAAACATTTAAAGCCAATTTATCGAGCTAACTTGCTAATAGGCTTTTCTCTTTCACTTACTAAATTAAATTACTGAGCAGTTTGTAATTATTTTACTATTACTTAAATAATATTTGAAAATTATTTTTATCTGTTTCTAAAGGATTATTAATAATTCAGACAAATAGTAGAATTTTTTATATTATTCATCCAAGTGCTGATTTCTTATGAATTTTGATTGAAACCAGAAAATGTTTATCGAAAAATATTTTATTAATTTATAAGATATTTTAATTTTATTTATACTATTTTGAAAATTATTTTTCTGATTTCCCAACTAATTAAAGTCAAATTCATTATTATTCAAAAACTTATGTAAAATTGATTAGTGATTTTTTGCGTTTCAAAAGTATTTTTTCAATATTATACTAAGATTTATGAAGTTAATTTAAAATTTCTAAATTTTTATTCACATAATAAAATTGTGAATTCGAGAAGAAATTCATTTATCAAAATGATTATTTTTGTTTTTTGATTCTTTATTCTTATGAAATTAATAGAAATAAAAGTTTTTTTTATTAAAATAAAGCTCATAAGCACTGGCTATCTTATTCGGAAAATTAATAATAGAATAATGATTTTAATTAATAAATCTAATAAAATTAATCTAATTTCAATTAATTAATCGCGTCAAAATTTTATGCGTAAAATTAAACGAATCGCATATTAATTTTGATATTCGAAATATCATCAATCATAACGCAAATGCACTAGATAAAAGAAAAAAACGAAGAAAGAGATAAATATGGCATTATAGAATATTATATGATTTTAATAACTTTTTACCAATATTTTTGAACAGGATTTGGACTTCAAATAGCAAATAGTTTGATTCTATTTTTTTGACCTATTTCTTATTGGGTAAATTCAAATAAAATTTTAATTATTAACTAAATTTTGATAAAAAACTTGTTGCATATATTAAATTCTTATAAGATATCAAAAAATATGACCATTTATTTTTCAAATTACAAATTATTTAATTCATAAATGTTATAATAAGGAAAAAAAGTTTTTTTAAAAAATTTATTAAATTGAATTTCTCTCATCTACTACTATATTCATTTAAAGATTAATAAATTGAAATTTTATTATGATTGAAATAAAAATCAAAAAATTATAGCCTTAATGTCTAGTTTGATGTTATTGATTCAGATAATTGTGGAATTTTATATTGTTTATGAAAAAATTCAAAAAATAAATGGATAAAAAAAAATAAGTTTATGTAAATAGTTGAAATGAGAAAAATATTAAGATTATTTTATCCAATTTGAGACTACATATTCTTTAAAAAATTAATTTTATTGATTGATTAAAAATTTAAAGATTTTCTTTTAAATTTTTATAAAAAATCGAAAAAAATTTTAGAGCTGTTTATCTAAAAATTAATATTTTCGAAGTGACGAAAAACTCTCTTACTTTTATTTGTTTAGAAAAATTGAATTTTTTTATTTAATCAGCTGTCTAATCAACTATTTTTATCGCAAAGATTTTTAATTTCTTAGTTGTTCCGCTTGAAAATGTTTGAGTGAAAAAAAAATCATATAATGTGATAATTATGTTTTTATATCAAGAATTTCTAAAAACAACTTTAACTAAAAGAATTTCACAATAATACTAAAATATTTTCGAAAAAATTTGGAATTTTAATAATAGATTTTATTTGAAAAAGAGACCTTATAGAATCTAAAAAATATTTAAATATTATTATTTCTATTAGGCTATTTTAGCAAAAACGCTCATAATAAATTTGATTTTTCACTTCTCACAAACTGAAATATAGAAAATATAAGAACGAGTTGAAATTTTAAAAATTTGGGAATTTAGTCGATTTATTCATGAAATTCTTTATTTCTAATCAATTTTCAAATTTGCTTTTTATTGATCTCCTATCAAATTAAATAAATTTTTTTATTTGAAAATTTTTTTTCACCCTCTATAGACAAACTTGAACTAAAAATTTTTGATTACTAAAAATTAATTGAACAAAATATGGTTCATATAAATTAAAACACAGAAACTCTTCAAAGATAGACAAAAAAATAAATATAAAGAAGAAATTGTAATAGATTACTAATTCGAAAGCAAAAATAAATAGCCGGAATAAATTAAAATTAAATTATCTATTAAAAATATTTAGATATAAATAGAAAAAATTTCATATATAAACTTATGATCAAAACCTTGGAAAAAAAGAAAATATAGTTGAAATATATAGTTAAAAGCGAACAAAAAAAAAATAATAAAATAAATTCCGATTTGTAAGCTACCTGAATAATTTACATCTAATTAACTGTTCAGATATCGTGCTAAAGAATTTCTCGGTGTAAAAAGGTAGCTTATTAACTAATACTTAATAGCAAAATGATTTATCCTACGAGAAATTGCTTTTGTTTTTTGAGACCTGTATTGGATTATCTAGCTTAATAATTCTTTTAATTTGTTTCGAAAATTTCACTTTTTTTTTCGGGCATGCCTTTAAAAATACATTCTATTATATTATTTGCTTTCGCATTTTTTTTAGTCAAAAATCTGCTTATTTCTTGAAATTGATACAATGAACTCAAATATGTAAAAAGAGGGTTAAACCTGCATTAATAGTCATCCTTATAGATATGTAATAAAATTATTCCATTAATTAATATTGAGTTCTTTGTGCATCTACAATTTGATTCTGAAACCTATAGTCTCGCATTTTTAGGACATTCTTTTTTTTGGAATGCTGTCTGCAAAAATGTTTTAACTCAATTCAATTAATTCGAGGTATTTAAAGCAAAGATCAAATTTAAAAATCAGGTATAACATACCTACACAATATTAGCACAAAAATAAGTTCTTAAAAACAATTATTAAAGCAGAAAAATTAGAAAATTAATTCAATTTCCTCATCCAATTTGAAAATAAATAAATGCAACAAATTAAATGTGAAAAAGATCCATGAAAATTGTTGCAATTTATCAATTTTCCAAATAGAGACCAGAGATATAATTTTCAATTCTATGAAAACATTCTCCCAAAGATTTCTTATCTAAAAATATTTATATAAATTAAAAATTATTTCAAAACTAATATGAAAGTAATTAGAATTCAAAAGTAAAACTAAATTTTGAGAAAAATAAGTCATTCTGAATATTAAACATATATAATATTCGAATATATATGTATAATATATTTATATGTATATAAATACTTATAATATTTGAAGAATAAAGTATAGGCTCAACACTGTAAAACACTAGAACTTTAGAAATAGGTAAAAAATGATGTGTTTTTAATTTCAAAATCCCAACAATTTCGTCCTATATATATATCTATAAAAGACATTAACAAAAGAAATTTAAAAATTCTTCAATTTGAAAGCTAATAGAGTAAAATCATCAATTTAGAATTGCTTCAAATATTATTAAAATTCTAAGTGTTTTGCGAACTTACTAAGTCTAAAACATTAAATTTAACTTTATAGGTAATAGTTCATAACTAATTCTAATTGTTACACATGCATAGTAAGAGCATACATAAAATAAACAGCAACAAAAAAAAAAAACGAAAGCTACTGATTTTTGTTCTAAATCATTCAACTAATATCAAAATTTCAATTTGCAATCCAAAAATAAATTTTAGACCAATTTGTCAGACGTATTTTTTCTCTAAATTATGATTTCCGATTCTTAAAATATTGCATTGAAAATTTTTTTAAACTATTAGCCAATTATAATCATTAAACACAATTTTTAGACAAATTGCTCTCATAACGTGGTTCACTAATCAATGAAACAAATTCTAAAATATTAAATGCAATTTGAAAAGATAAAGTATTGATATAACAACCATTAAATTTCTGTTTTCTCATTTAATTTGAACTAAGTCAATTTCAAATCATTCAAAAAACTTAAGAAAAAATAATGTATTTCTTCTATCTTTAATCAATTGACTAATATTTTGTTATTTTATATAGTTTATTGAAAAATTTTCTGTAGTCTTTTTTCTTTGATCAATTAAACACTCAAGGCTTTATTTTAAATAAATTATGATATGCAAATTAATTATCAACCATTGCAATCTATTATTACTTATAGCGACAAATTCAGTAAAAATATATATTTCATTATTTGATATCATCTTAATTTGAGTGATTGTTTTTTGATTTTTGAAATGAATCTTTGTTTTCATTAATTATTTAATAAATAATTTTTTTAAATGTATTCTCTTCTAATATAAATTTTATTTCTTTTTTTTTTTGTTATTATTCAGTGTATTAATTTATTTTTTAATAATATAAATATGTAGAAATCGTAAGTTTACAATAAATTTATACTTCTCAGCACTATAAGTGAATTGCTTAAATTTATTTCATCAGTTTCAAAAAAGTCATTCTTTTTTCTCAACTTTGAAAATCTTACTCAAAAAAATAAAATAATTAGTCATTCTTTGGACGAATTCTAAATTTTAGTCCATATCAAATTTCATTTCGGTTATTTTATTCTAAAATATTAAATCAACACTATCAATCATCAAAAATTACTTAACTTGAAATTTAAGATTGAAAAAATAAATAAAGTGAATTCAAAAATTAGCTTA
>BLXL01011344.1:0-12835 GCA_023170135.1 Acarapis woodi | reverse complement strand
AAAATTGTTTATCATTAGAAAATTGAAATAATCAATATTTAAAAAGAGAGTGTAATCAAATTATTGAAAAAGAAAAAATATAAATTCCATGGTTATTTTTCAAAAGTTTCAACCATGAACATTAATATCACATTAAAAATTTCATTTTACACATATACTTATTTCACATTTTATTACGGGACATATTCTTAGGCAATTTTTTTTATGAAAAAGTATTTTCACTTTTTTTCGATTTATATTCAATTTGACGTTAAATTTTTGTTCTTAAAATTTTGATTTTTGGCGCCAAAATTTTGTGCTATATATTTTGCAATTAAACGATTTATTTTGAAAAATTTTTTCAGACACGTAATCTAAAAATATCTCTTAATAAATTTCTTCTAACTTTAAAGTCTTCTAATTTGAAGTTGATTGATTGAAATTGAGAAATTATTTAGGTTAAATTATTTTTTTATCAAGTCATTTCAATACTGTACGTTGATTAAAATATTATGTAGATAAAATAAATGAATTGGAAATAATTCAAAACTTCAATTTTATTTCAAAGAAAGTGAAAAAAAAGAAGAAATATCTTTAATTTTTTGTTTAATTTGAAATTATCTTTTAAAAAGACGGGCAAATGTTTCACTTGCCGAATCAGAGTGTATCTAGCCACACTTTGGCAAGAGTCAATTTTCCACCATATATTGTAAAAGCATTAACTGAGCGTCATATAATAGTTGCCGGTGGAGGTGGGGAAGCGAAAACTGGAGTAGTAAATTCAATCGAGATCTACGAACTATTTAAATGTCCAAAAAGCAACACATGTAGAGCAAAAAGAATATCACATTTCGATACAGGTAAATTTTGTAAATTATAAATGAATCTTAAAAATGGACTAATTAAAGAAATTTTCTAAAATGCATTTAGGCACTCGTGCGATTATGAATGCCACTGTATTTAAAAAAGGTGATTACTTCATACTTGCTACGGGTGGCCGATTTGGTACTTGTGTTTTTTATAAAATTAAATTTAAGATTGAAGTTGATCCCGTGTGCCTCGATGACGATTTGAAAGAAAATAAGAAAAATCACCAATTAAATTGTCGAAATGGCTTGTTGAAAAGACGAACTAGTAATGGTAATTTAGAGAATGGAAGTGTAAAACAAAATTTAGTAAAGTCGGTTGATTCGATTGAAACTTTAGATGACCCACAAATTAATTTAACATTCGAAATAATACGAGTGACTGAATTTCAGGCTGATTTTGATAAAGTTGAACCATATTTAAAAGTTATTAAATATTCGCTAAATGCCAAATTAATTGTGACTGGTGGTTCTGATGGTTTTTTACGTTTATTCGGCTATCCAGACTTAAAGCAAATCGCTTCACTTCCGGCTCATGAAGATGAAATAACAAATTTAACAATCGATAATACCGGTTTTAAGTTAGTCAGCATATCTCGTGATCGACATGCTTACGTTTGGAATTTACGAGATTTGAATAAAATAAAGGAATTAAAATTTAATTTGAATAATAAATTAAATAATAATAAAATTGAATACGATTTTAGAGATTGTTCATTTGGAATTGTACCTGAAGATTCAAAGCAGCTCGTACTTTATACTGCACATAATCCATTTATTCGAACTAGACCACCTTCTAAATCAATAATCTGCAAATGGAATACTAGATCATTTGATATAGATCACCTTATTTATGCTGGCTCTGAGCCATTTTCTGAGATTACTGTTAGGTAAGCTAATCTTATCATGTTGCAAACTCTAATATTTTTTCCTACTTTTTTAGTGATGATGGTAAATTTATTGGTGCTGGTCTTCTAACAGGAACAGTTGAAATTTATAATGCATCAAATCTTGAAAAAATTTATACCATGTCCAATTCGCATAAATTATTTGTGACTGGTGTTGAATTTTTAAACTCATCATTCGAATCTAAAATGTTAACTGGTGATCAAGCGGCATCTTTACTCAGCATTTCAGTAGACAATCACATTGTCATACATCACATATCTAAAAAACAGGATGAAATTGGTTTTCTTGGTTCATCATTTTTATTTGTTTTCACTCTATTTTTTATTTATTTACTGTTTAGTCAATTAGGTCTTTAGATTGAATTGTGATAACATATTAGGAGAGCCTCTATTTTTTAGTGAAAAAATCGAACATGGATTTTATTTTATGTTTTTTTGTGAAATTCTAAAAAATTGTTATTTTTTTTCTTGTATATGTCTTTTTTTTTTAAAGATTTGACTGTCATTTAATCAAATGGCATCATCCTATTAAGAAAGACATATTTCTAATGATCTAGAATCAACGTGTTTTATACATTTTTTGTTCATTTGTAAATACTCCTCAATGTTTAATTAAATGATTAATCGAAACTGTATTTTAATTTTATAATGCCTTAATGGAGTATTTAAATTAAGTGATTGATTTAGCCTAAAAGCAAATATTAAGAGTTTCTAACAGTGTTTAATTTTATCTAATATTCATGTGAAATATTTTATAAATATTTTTTCTTAAGGTAAGATTTTTTGTTTTTTCAAATTTTATTTTATCAAGATAATTCAATAATAGATTTCATAAAGAATATTCTGCACGGAAATCAATTTTTCAATTCATAAGTTTTTTCTTTCGATACTTATCAAACTTTTTCATACAGAATTTATATTCAATAAATTTTGAATGATTTAAATAATTAAAATCAATATTCGAATCAAAATTTTGTCACTTTTTTGTTCGAATTCTCGAATAAATATCAATTTATTTAATTTATTTATTTAAACTCAAATCAGTGAAATATATTAATTTTTGCGTATCCATTCATTCATTTTTAATCAGATTTTGTGGTACGATCTGACAATAACTCACCGCAAACAAATTCAAGTTTTTTTTTGACTTTGTTTTGAAAAAAGCACAAAATTTTTTATCAATTTCTATTTGAAATCAACTGTTTGGGACATTTTAAATTATAATTATGAAATTAGTTTGCTTAAAATTATTTAAACTTTAGCGCTTCGAATTTAGCCTTCAATATCAATTGCAACTAATATTTTAAATAAAGTGTAAATACAATTACCAAAAAAAAAATATTGAGTTTATCGTCTGGTAGTTTGAACAATCAAGATGTTGTGGAAAGTTTTCTTTATTTATTTATTTGTGTTAAAATCTTTTGCCCAAAATAATTGGAAACCCGTTTTACAGGAGATCACATTTCCAAGGAAGATAGCAGAAAATCGAAATATTAAATTGAATTGTGATTTATTACATGGATTAGAAGCAAAATTTGACTGGTATTTTAATGATGCAGAACTAAAGGAGAACGATAAAGTGCAGATTATCATTCGAAAAGATTCAAGTAGTTTGATGTTAAAGGAAGTTTCTGCAAATGAAATCGGTATATATAAGTGTATTGCAACAAATGATTATGGTTCCGACCATCAGAATGTGTCGCTTTATTTTGATAGTAAGTTACTTTTTCAAATCAAATTTGTTTATTTTATAACTTTTGCAAACTTATTTTTTTTTATTAAGCAAAGCCGAAAATAACATTTATTTCACAAAACATTACCGGTTTTCTCAATAAACCTGTGACTTTAATTTGTGAGGCTAATGGCTTTCCGAAAGCAGAAATAAAGTGGAGCTCAAGAAATTTAAAGAATGGTGAATATTTTTTCTTTAAAAATATCAATATAAACTAATTTGATTTCATCCAGAATTAAAGGAGTACCATTCAAACCAATTAGAATTTAATTTATCGAAAGAAAGTGCAGGACAATATCATTGTATAGCTTCAAACTTAAATGGAAATGATGAAAAAACAATTGATGTAAACTATTTCGGTAAGTAATTTTTTTCAAATTAACCAAGGTAATATGTGACGCTTATTACATTTTTTTATTATGGTGATCATTTTATAATCTTCTCATGATATTTAATGTTTTGATAAAAATTTTCTTCATTTTTTATGTTTCGTTTATTTATTTTTTTGAATTTAATTGTTATAGTTTGAAAAACTTGATTTGAACCTACAAATTACTTTTGAATTGTCATTGAATTCTTAATTAATTTTAATTGCGTTTCTCATTGAGAAAAATCCTGAAATTATCAAGCAGCCCGACTTTTGATTCATAAAATTTTCTTTTAATTTTTGGTTTGTTTGCGCTTTACATCTAACATCAACTGCTAATTATCATTTATACGTATTTACATTTTGACTTAAAAAGCAATAGATGTGAACTTTCTCCAAAGAAAAAGCTTAAATTTGATAACTAATTATCCATTATAAAATTAAAAATTTTCTTTTCATTAATAATGAATTAACAGACGTGAATCTTTTCAAAATGATTATTTGTGATTTTCGATTAGTTTAGATGATTTATTTTTTTTTATTATTTACCTTGAATTAAGGATTTTTCAATTTTTTATCGTCTTGTATTCAAATTATCGCGCTGGTTATATGATTTTTTTTTGGTAATCGCGAACCAAGAATAAAAAATACTGTGTTTTTTGAATTATTCGCTTTTTATCGATGGAAGTGTAACAAAAATTTTTAAATTAGTGTTTTAATTCTAAAGTCACATTCATGATGTATTTTTTCGTTTTAATCATTTCAATTCAAATTGTATTGTCATTGAGCAATGATGATGAAAAGCCTATGATTTACGATCTTGCAAAAGGATCTAAATTAGAAGAAAGCAAAAAATTCTTTCTTACTTGTGTGTCTAATGGTCGTCAAGTAACTTTCGATTGGTTTTTAAATGGTCAAAAAATATATTCAAATAACACAAATTATATCAACACTCATGATGACACCTCAACTCTAAGCATCAAATCAATGAGTTTGAATTATTCCGGTATATATACTTGTGCGGTGTCGAATAAATATGGGAATGATAGCCGAAACATTATTGTTAATTTAGATAGTAAGTTTTTAATATTTCTCCATTAAAATTCTTATCAACTTTAATTATTATTATTAATTATTAGTTAGACCTAGGTGGGTTGTAGAACCGTCAGATACATTCATTAAATTGAATTCTATTTTATCATTGAAATGTGAATCAATTGGATTCCCTTTTCCAATTACTAAATGGGACAAAATATCTCATGAAGGTTTGTAAAATTTTTTTATGAAACATATGTTTTATGTTCTTATGATAAATTTTATAATCCATCAGGTAATGTAGAAAGAAAATTCGAGAGCGATACATTAGAATTTACCTTCAATAAACAAGATGCTGGACTTTATCGATGTTCAAGTGAGAATAAATTGGGAAAAATTGAAAAAACTATTCAAATTAAGTATTTAGGTAATTTTATTCTTTTAACTCGTTTCAATAAATATTTGCATTTATTTGTTTTGGAGGCTTTAGTAAAATTTTAATCATGTTTAATTACAAAAGATGCATCTTTTAAATGATTGGTTTGGTAAGTATTAAATAATCATGATAAGTTTATCAGGTAAAAATGTGACGTTTTTAAAGGCAAAAACTTAATTTTTGAAATTTTAATATATTTTTTGAATATATCGATTGGTATATCAACAATTATTTGGAGTTATTTTTGTAAATCGATCTGATTAAGTTTTAACTTTGAGATAAATAATTGAAATTAAAGATTGCATTATTGGATTTTTTTAATAGATAATAAAGTAAATGAATTTTCTAAATTTAATGTCTTTTTTTTGGCTAAGTATTATAATTTTTTTCCTAAAAAGTGAATTTATTTTTTAAGTATTGATTTGATCTTATTTAGATTGTATTTTCATTATATATCAATACAATTATTGAAATATGAAAATATATCGTTAATTTTTTTCCGTATTTATTATTTTAAATAAAGCGCTTTTTTTTGCTCCAAGATAGAATTTGTATCTTGTTTACAAGTATGTAGCGCCAAGAGAAGTTCAAAACGAAAAAAAAATTTAAATCGGCATCAGTGTGTTGTCAGACGATCTGGCGGTCTCACGTAATCACCTATTGAGTTATATACTTTTAAAGTACATAAATTTTGACTAAATGCGTGTTTTTTTTTAAAGTTATAAAGATATTCAGAATCGAATAATAAATTATATACATATAAAATAGAAGAAAATTACTTTTTTTAGGTGAAAAATTAGAATGTAAATATTTGTATGAAAAAGATGTTCTCTTGATTTTTAATCAAATTGTGAATTAAATAATAAAATAATCATTATAAAATTTGAATATAATCATACTAAATATTAAAAATATCGAAACGTGATATTAATGATTTGAAAAAATTAATCTTAAGAACAATTTTGTCATTAGTTTGAAAATTTGCAAAATATGTGTAAACTTCATGTATTCATTTCTGATAAAATATTGAAATGATCTATTCCAATCATAAAATGAGAGAAATTTTAAGATTTTTCTTCTAATAATTTGAACATAAAAATCAAAATTGAGAAAATGTTCTATATAATTGATAATAATTATAATTTATATTAATATTTTTAGTTTTTAAATTTTTATTCATGGGAATCAAGTTTCTTAAAATCGATAAATTATTTTAGAAATGCGTCAAATATCTTACTCATAAATTAATTTTGAATCTGTGATTGTGTTTTGCCTTTAATATAATCATCAAATTTCATAAATGCAGATTTGAATGATATCAGTATTATTTTTCAAAATTTCAGTTTAATTATTAAAATAATATCGCTTAGTGATTTTCTAAATAGGCATTATATGTTGAATGTTCTTTTTTTCACCCAACTGTGTAGAAAATAAATAAATTAACGTATAATTTAATTTTGCAACTTTTCTAATAATTATTATTAAATTTGAATTCATCCATATTTAAATTATTTTTTGTACCAATAATTGTTTAATTGATCGAAAAAAAAAATCTGTCATTGCTTGACGATATATATTTATTTTAAGAGGATTACAATCAGTTTTTTTTCGAATATTATAATTTAAAAGTAAGTTCTTTCAATTCATTTAAAACCAAAAATTTTTTTTTTACTCAGCTTTCTTTTTTTTCAATCGATGAATTAATGTTTAATGGTTCTTAAAATTTAGTCGGACATTGAGTTAAATGTTCATATTTTTATTTTGAAATTATATTTAATATCAATCATTTGATTTTCAGCAATTTTCAAAGAAAGATAAAGTGTATTTGAAATTTTTTTCTTCTTTTACTATAAAATCATATGGTGTTTGATAATATTTTATCATATTTATTTGTGTTTCATTATTAAACCTCAACTAGATTCTGCGCCACTTTACCATAGACACTTTTGTTATTATACAAGCTGAAATGGTAGCAAAGCACATGCGATTTTTATTACTAATTTTATTAAGTATATATTTTTTTTATGATATTTTATGATTTTCTCCATCTAATTTTTTATAACTAAAAAATGATCAATTTTTCACTATCTGATAATTTTCCTACACAAAGAATTTTTACTATACCGTCATAGTTTGTTAAGATTATCACCAATTATACTTATAACTAAAAATTTTTAATATTCAAATTTATACATTTATTGCTACTTTTTTTCGTAAACAAATTTATTGTCTAATTTTTAAAAAAAATATAATAGATTTGATAAGTATAAATTTTTTAATTCCCTATTGCTTGGATTTGTTCATTAATATTAAGTGTTGATGTTTTTGTTTTGAATATTTTATAAATCAATATGTCAAAATTAAATTTATTTTTAATTTTTATGTTTGAATCAACTGAAAAACTATTGAAAGACTACTGAAATTTGAAAAGAAATTAAGTTCATTAAATTATTTATTTTATTGTTCAAAATATCAGTTAAACCATCTGACAAAAGAATATCAAATTGCCTGCAAATCTATTTTTCGAAAAATATTTTAAGTACTCTGCGTGTTTATGTAAATCAAAATAATAATTTAAAGTGATTTATCAATAAAATTAAAGAATATTTGATATCTTACATTTTACACTTATTTACCTTTGCATTCAAAATAAAAATTTTCTCTATATTAAAAAAGAGTTCATAATATAATCATAACTCATTTACTTCAAGCTTATTGATTTACTTAGAGCAAGAAATAAAAAATTTTTTTTTTGAAAAGGCCAAAGTTAGTTAAAGAAAATTAAAATTAAAAATTTTAACAGTCATATAACGATCATGGTATTTTTAAAAAATTAATATTGGATAAAAAATTTGTGTCAAATTCATGCCTTAAAATCGATTGATTTTTAGATTTCAATTATCCATATTTTCCAGTAAATAATTTGAACTCAACAATTATGTGATTCTATGTTACTTTAATTCATTGAGTTAGCATTCTCGATTTCGATTGACTTGCGATCATTAAAATTTTTGAGAATTATTTATTGAAATTTTATTCATTATGTTATATTATATTTATTAAAGAGGGAGTTTATTCTTATATCAGTTTATCAATTATAATTAGATAAATTTAATCGCTATCGAATAAAATGTTTTTGTAGTTATGGAGACCAACAAGGACAGGCTAATCAATTAATTGAAATTCAGGTTTTTTTTCGATTACATGTCCACAAGTATTTGCTTTGACAGTATAATGAATCTGGAATTTCTGAGGTAAATTAGTATAATTTTTTCATTTTCAATAAAAATTTTTTTCTGTGATTTTTTTTTCTGAATTATTTACTCAAATATATCCTGATTTTTGACTTCATCAAATAAATTGTGGTTTTTATTTTTTAATTCAAGATTTCTTTTGTTAGATTTATTTTTTACTTAAATATGCATGATAAATTTTGATAAATAAATTTATAAATCGATGATTTCAATACAATTTCTACAAAAATCTTTTATTTATCTAAATTGATTATCTAATTATTTAGTTTGCATAAAAAAACGAATCTTTTTTGAAAATGCTTTTATTTTTTTTTTTCAATTTGAAGGTATTTAAATTTTAAAAAAAATATATCTATTGGAACTTAATTTTAAAAATATATTGTTATTTGACGATCTTTTATTATAATGACATAATTGACTTACGACAATTTCAGAATTTATAATTCGAGAAAATTCATGTATTTATCGGTATCGACAAAACTAAACAATTATTTTTTATTTCACACTTTCGATTTTGATGAATTTAAATCTAGAAAAAATATTTGAATTACATTGGTTTAAAATTATGTAGCACAATGCCTAAAGTTTAAATCAAAAAATTACAAGTTTTAGAATCTAGATGAAAATGAGATTAAATTTTTCCTGATAGAAATTTTTTTATTTAATTAATCACCATGATTTGTTTCTAAATTGATTTCGAATTCGATATGAAATCATTTAGAAAACTCATTTTGAAGTTTAGAGGAAAAAAAGTTTTTTTGTGCTTTTATAATTTTTTGAATACAAAATTTTATAAATTTTATTCTTAAATTTTCGTTTACATGTTCGAAAAAAAAAAATACGACATTCGCCATATCACATAAAAAAAAAAAATTTTCTTAGAATGGTATTTATTGCTTACTTTTTAGCCTAAGAAAGATTCAATTCATTCAACTATCGAACAAAAGCTATCGTGCCAGAAGCTACTTGTTGAATTTCTCTTTTTCGAAGGGTGGAAATTGACATTTAAAGAAAATGATTTAAGGAAAAATTTTCAAATATAAAAAGAGAGTGTGTAATACTGAACTCGTAATACTAAAAAATATAATTAATTTTTTAAGATTAGCGACTAAGATTGAAATACAAGTTTGATCTTAAATTGTTTTAAAAGGAATTTATAAAAAAAAACTGGAGTCGAAACTCTGTCACAAAAATCAAGTTGAAAGTGAAGTATTGTGAGGAGCTGTGTTCAATTTTTCTCTTGATATAAAAAAATTTAACGTTCGCAATGATGACTTTCACTTTTTGTTCAAATTTAGCAAAGAGAATGCAATTTAAAGGTAAACTTTAAAATAAAAAATGTGTCTTCATGATTTTTATTCTCAAATCTATTATAAAACTTTTAAAGTTCTTGAATTTGCTTAAATTTTTTCAAATATTTAATTTATGTTTCAAGCATTCTTTTAATTAATTGATTTATTTTTCTAATAAACTTAGTCATTACTTAAGTTAAAAATTGTTTAAGAAATCTTTATTAAAAAAATTAAAATCTCAATTATCTTATCATATATCCTATTTTATATATTTTATTTAATTCAAATTTAGGTGTTAATTTTTGTTACCAATTTGACAATGCCCTGAGATATTGTAAAATGGATAATTGAAATAATAATTTTATTCATATTTTGATGTAAATTATTTGAATTTGAATTATAAACAAAATTTTGAGTAATCGATTATGTCATTTTTTTTTTATCGAACAGAAAAAAATAAGCAAATTTCAGATGATCAGATCAAACAGTGATGTTGACTTTATAAAAAACATCAAATCAAAATTAATTTTAAACCACAAAATGATGGCTTTCTAAAATTCTTTAATTTTGCGTTTCAACTATTTGTATCAATGATCAAGTTATTTTCTTATTATTCAAAGAATGAATTTACAGATATTTTTTTTCATTCAATGCTTCATAACTTAAGAGTTGTCGAAATTCGAAATAATAAATTCATTTCAAAAGCCAAACAAAATTTGAGTCGAATTTAAAAATTGATTTAATTTTCTAATTTCCAATTTTTTAATTTATAATCTTAAATTTAGTAAATTAGGTACTAATAAATTTATCTTTATATTCATCATATCTAAAAAATAAATATAGTTAAGTATTCAAATTGTTTTTTGATAAAGCTTTTAGCTTACACGATTAAAAGCACAGATTTTAAATAGGCATCTGCCTTGTTTATCATGAGTTTAGTTTTTTTTTTCAAATTAAATTATACATTCACTTTCGTACCATTTAAAAATTAAATGTTTCATTTGCATGGAGAATTTGATTGTGCCCAAAATTTTACTAAATTCTATTTGAAACTAATTGCAGTAATCAAAAAATTTTGAAGATCGAAGTGATTTTTCGTTCTTCATAAACAAAATTTTTTTTCTATAAATGAAAAATATAAAAAATCTAAAAATTCAAATTTAGAGATTCGCAGCGAGAATCGACAATTTTATATTGGTTCAAAATTCAAAAAAAAAATTTAGTTACGAAGATTTGCTTGTAAATATTCGAAATCACTTTCGAATAAAAAATATTATTTGAATATAAAAGTCTCTCAAATTTTTATTGTTTTGATGCCTTTTGCAATTCTCGATTATCTAAACTTCGATGATAAAGGTGCGAATATCAAGTAGATATTGAATTTGTTTTACAAATTTCTACAAACAAAAAATTAGTTCTGTTCGATCTATTTACAAAAGTACACTTAAATGTTAAAAATTAAATTTATAAATCAAAAGTTACCAAGTTTTAAATCTTTCAGATTCATTTTTTTTTGAAAGTAGATTATTTAAAAAAAGCATGCTTAAAAAAAATTTAAAACTTAAGAAAAAAAAACAATGAAACACTTCTCGAATTATAAGACAAAGGTGAGTTTGAAAGAAAGTTTTTGAGTCAAATGCTTATTGAAAGCAATTTATTGAAGGTTGAATCAACATAATTTTGAATGTATTTTATATTTATTTGCGAATTAGAAGAAATTTTACCTTTTATTAATTAGTTAGATGAAAGGAAAAATGATTCAAGTGCAAAAAAAGTCGACACAACATGAATGCATCTTGACAAAACAAAATGTAAGTCTAAAAGGTAAATTCAGGGCGAAAAATTTCAATTCTATAATAAAAATATTCAGACTTTTAGACTTTGAAATTGAGTGGAATTGAATATTATATTTCTTACTTTGAGTTTGCTTTGAGTTTCGAAATAATAAATTCGTATGCACTCATGTGATTCGCATTTCAAACTATAAGGCGTGCTAACTTACATTGAAAAATTCAAACTAACCTCCCCTTCAATGAAAAAGCAATAAAAATAATACTTTAAAAGAGGACGTAAATTTATCTTATTTTGTTTTTCACATTATTTTCTTTTAAAAAGACCAAAGATCAGAGGTAAGAGATGTTTAATGTTAGAACTTTTTATTTTAGTCTTTTATGCTTATCATAATATGCATATTTCAGTTCTTGGATTAAGTAAATAAGTAACTGAAAATTTTCACATTTTTGATCATTTAACTGTTTACCCGAAATTTTTTCTAATAATAATAACAAATTTTGTTTATTTCTCTGAATAAAAATAAGCAAAATTGATTGTATCAGTATCTGATACTGCAGATCTTAACATACATTTATTAAATTACAATCAGGCTTCACAAAAACTAGTCCATTATTTTTGTGTTATTAGTCATTTACAAGCACTCTCACATAACTATTAGGTATATATTTTTCAATAAGTAGAGAACTGGACTCTTCATTCACACTTCAAATAAGGTAATATAAGTGTTTAGAATTTAAATTTAAAAACCAATCTTCATGGGAAAATTGTTTGGCAAGTGAAAAAACATCCTATCATTTTTTCAGTTTCTATTTGACACTACATTTAAGCCATTTATAGATACACACATAAAAACTTTAAATGAATTTAAATTTTATTCAGGTGAAAAAGTAATCAATGATTTAAATTCTTACAATTGAATTTTTTTTTCAAATTTTCAATTCATTGACAATTAATGTGATCTCATTTCACATCAATTATTATTGATTGATTGATTTTTTCAGAGAAATAATGTCGATTAAAAAAATTGATTTAATGTAAATCAAACTACTCTTGATATGAAGTTTCGATTTTGAAATTTGATAATCATTGGATATGAACTCTTTCCCATTTCTAAAATTTAATTTATACTTAATACTTTCTAACAAATAATTATTTGCTACATTTTTGATTAT
>BLXL01011343.1:0-12245 GCA_023170135.1 Acarapis woodi | reverse complement strand
TTTCAAAATATTTATTTCTTTTCTTCTAATGTCTTACCATTTCTAATTCTAATCTTACATTTTCGAAACCATCTTTTTAACCAAATTGAAGTTGAATGATATTTTCTTTTTAATCAATGTAGCTTCAATTTTGTCTTTAAATTTTATTTATTTATTTATTTTATTTTTATTTTATTAGCCCTAACATTTTCGCCCCTGTTTTGTTTTTTCTAATTCATACATTCATTATGATTCAATCAAATTCTATTAAGAACTTTGATAGACTCGAAATTAATTTAGTTTCAACTAAAGAACTACAATTTACTTAATCAAAAATTTTTCTAGACAAAAAATTAGTTCATTATGGAAGCAAACATTTTTTTTTTATAATTAATGCTTAGCTAAATTTTTTATCAATTTCCTAAATATTTTTTGAATAAATAAAATCTATAAGGAAACGAGTCTAAAATAATAATTTTGTTTGAAGCCGAATAAAGCAATGGGATAAAATTTGAAATTAAATAGAATTGTAAATAATAAGTTTTGTTTGATGTGTTGTGCAATTTATCTCTTCTTATTTGGTAAAAACCTAATTTCAATGTAAAATATATAAACAAGTTTTTTAGAACGAGTGACATATTATTTAAGATATATACGAATATGAAAAAATATTCTTCGTTCTAATCAATTTAGATTAATATAAATAAAAGATAAGAAGTTTCTAATTTCACAAAAGTATTGAGGCATTATTTGCAATATAAGATTAAGATTGATTTTTTATTAAACAACGACCAACTTCAAATCAAAACCTGAACGATAATTTTCATACCAACTAATCATTTAAAAAAAATAAACAATTTTTCACATTTAAGTGCAAATCATTCAAATAACTTTTTATGCATTCAAAATAAATAATGAGTAGAAAAATATCATAAATGCGTATGACGAAACGGAGATTTTAACTTCGAATCAACCTATTGACTTAATTAAGTGGCATTTTGGTCCGCACAATTGAAATTAGTTGGATAAAATAGACTATTTGAATGTTTGTAAAGAATCTTATCTATTCAATCAGATTAACTTTTGTATTTCAAATTGCTAATTAATCAATGAAGAATAGGCGATTTGATTAGGGATATTTTTTTAAAAATTATAGATAATGAACAGTATTCTTTTCAACATATTTCAACTTAAATTTTTTTATCATCATATTACTTAATATAATACTTTCATCTATTTCAAATGGTAATCTTAAATTTACTGATAAAATTGTATTTTCGAATTTAAATATACTTAAATGGAAGATATGTATGTCTAAAATTCAATGGCGAATTTAAAAAATTTTTTCTTTCTTTCTAATATTTATATATATAATCTTTCTGTAAATATATAATTTTATTCTAAAATTCTGTATTATAATAGACACTAATTCTTTATTTTCGACATGTAAATAAAAAAAAAAAACAAGGTCTAAAATTTATCGCTTTTGTCTTATTGATTTTAACTTTTAGGCTGCAAATGATGCACTTCTAAATAAATAATTTTTTCTTTTCAATTTAAGATAATTTTTTACAAATTTAAAAAACTTATCTATTTAACTTCCGCACAAGCAATATGTTCGGTGATAATTTCTATTTGATTATTTCACTACATTTCTAAAATTAAAGATAACATTATAATAATTAAAAAAAAAAATCTTTCAAAACTAAGTTATTCACTTTTACTAAAGATTTTTACTGGATTATTTAGTTTAATATCGTAAACAAAGAAAAATTTAATGAATTTTTTTTTAAGATTTTCTCTACTATCAATCTATAATTCTGCATGAATATTTTGAATTCGGTTCGATGAATTCTGAATAATTTTACGTTCTATTTTTACTCAAAATTTTTTATTTTCTAATTAGGGAATATAGAACTAAGTTTGAATAGTAGATTTGGATTTGTTTCATTAATTATAAAATTTTTATTCATCTCAGATTTATAGAATCATTATTTGTTATTCAATAAAATAAATAATAAAAAATTAAGCAATTAGTCTAGAAGAACTTTGTGTATTATCAAAAAAGTTTTATTTTACAGGTATTGATTCATTATTTAATTTTGCTGAGTAAATCCAGTCATTTTTCTTAATTTTTTTTTTTGCTAAGGAATTAAATAGATCTGAGTATTCTAAAACAATCAGCAAAAATATTTTTGGTAAATTTCTAAATTAATTACGATTGGTCTCATTTTGATGAACCTTTCTTAAAATGGCGTTTATTTTTTTATGATTATTGTTAGAAAGAAATTTTGAACCGTGAATTTTAATATTTGTCATATGTCTAGATTTTAAAGAAAGTATACATAAAAGTCAGGGCTTGAAAAAATTTATTCTAATAAAGTGATAACCACCTCGTAAATCGAAATAGGCAATTGATTTATTAAAAAAATATTATAAATTTATTTAATTGATTGATAAAGAAATTAAGTTCCGAAAAATGATAATTTACAAGTTTTGCTCTATTCAGTTATTATGACTTACAAGAAATGTGCGAAATCGGTTGTACAAGCATAAAAAAAATTTTTTTTTAAAAACTGACAATCAGTACAAGATCAATATTTATCGAATCACAAGTAACTTAAAAATACTTAATTAATAACGATTAAATAGTTGATATTCTTTTTCAAAAGATCGATAAAAATAAAAAAAAACTTTGAAACCTGAATTACGATAAAATATTTAATTTCTACAATTAATTGAAGTTTGAGAACTAGCGCATAAACTTTAGAACTTAGAAACGAAATGATATCACCTTTTTATTTTTACTAATGAACCAAACTTTGATTAATTATGGTGATAATTTTTTAAGAAGTTTATGTTAATTTAAGTAATTTATTAAAGCAATCTTAAGCAACAAGATCGATTGGCAACAATTTCCGAAATAGAAAAATATTGATTTACAGTTCAATTTGAAAAAATTTATGACTATTTTATTTAAATTTAATCTGCAATATGATGATCTTTATTCATTTCAGAAATACTAAACCTTTCAAGTTTCTTGGTTGAAAAAGAAAATTTTGAAGAATTAAAAAAAAATTAATTTCCATATCAAGAAAATCGTATAAATAAGTTAAACTAGTTTTTTTAGATATTGCAAGAATAGTCAAGAAAAATTTTTTATCTAACAATGATCATCGATAGGAATTTTTAGTAAAAAATTTCGATTTTACAATAATCAACAATCTACAGAAAATCAAATTTATCTTTATCATAAAAAACTAGATTCATCAATATAAAAATTTAAAAGAGATATTCATGAAAGCTATCTTATTCAAGTCTTGCCCTATATACTAAAAATTAAAATAAGTTTTTAATTTTTTATTAGAATTATTCTTTTAGCTTTAGTAAAACTATATTGTATGAATGAATAATAAAATGTGTTTATTCGATTTTTTTTTTCGTGAATATTTATTATATTTTAAAATTTTTCAAACGCAAGACTTTTTTTCATAATAAAATGTAATTACATTCCAGTTATGCTAAAATTTTATATAACTTTGAAGCCAATATTTCTTTATCAGATTTTTTTTTACTGAAAAAGGTCCACATTTTCATTGGGACGTGTGTTCTTATAAATTCATCAATTTATAGAACAGTATTTAAAAAATACGGATTGATATCAAAAAATTCTAGTTCTAAAAAATTTCAAATTTTGAACAAAAATTACAGTCCTAATTTTGAAAAAAAATTTGTAATTTTTAAAGTAGATACAATTATTATTCGAATTCAGAAATTAAATAGATAAATTTTAATATCAAATTTTTATTATCTTATCTAAAATTTTTCAATTCAAAATTAACCTTCTATCGATTATCTTATAAAATACTTAATACATATATTTTGTCTCTTACAAAATTATAAGCGTAATAATTTTTCGAGAAAATTTTTTTACATTTATTTAATTATTGAATTTTCGATCAACTTATAATACGATATTAGTTTGAATTTTTTGAAATTGAAAATTCATTGGATGTTAGTTAATAAATTTTAGATGATATTACCTCAGATAAATGATATTAACCTAACTCAAATTAAATTTAATAGATAACTCTTTTCTTACATGCATTCCGAATTAAAATTATTAGCTTGTTTGAAAACAACTTGAATCTCAAAGCGTTTTCAAATAGTAAAATATCTTTTATAGTAATTGGTTAACTTATAATTTAAGTTATTTGATAGAAAATGTATGTATCACAATTTAAAGAGTTCTTTTTAGATTTTTTTTTTTTGTTTTTTAAATAATTTTTTAGTCTGTTCTCAATTACAATTTAAGTAGTTTTGAATCACTAAAACAATAGTCATGTTAAAGAAAAATGAAAAACTTTAGTATTTCTTTTTTTGAACGCCTTGTTTTTAACTTAATAGGTTTTAATGAAATCTATTTTTTCCTATAGAAAAATTAAACTAATAACAAAGAAATTATCCTGATTTTTTTGTTCTTGGCCATTAGGATTTCAACTAATTTGTAATAACTTGAATGTATGAATTCTGCACCGCTTGAGAAAAAAAAAAAGTTTAAGATTTGATATTTGATAATTATAAAAAAATTGTATCTATTTTAACTAGTTAGACCTGCGTTTAATCTGAATGAAATCTTTTTTTTGCTAAATCAATTTTAATTATATGGATACCACTTATGGAATTTTAAAATTATTCTCTAAATTTTCAAACTTGGTTGCTATGACCGAAAATATTTTTGATTATTAAGTATTAAATTTACAATAATGTAATGTGAACTTTTTTTTATTTAAATTTTCGAGGGGAAAATCTATTTTATTAAAATTAGTTTTTTTCAAAAAATTCAATATATTTTTACTGCTCATGTATAAAAAGATAAATTTTTTTTTATTGAATTAGATTTGCGAGTGTTGAATAGAAAATTAAGATAAAATCAATTCCAGACTATTGTATAATAAAAATAAGATGTGATTTTCAAAATTAAAAAAAAATTTTGATAGAAAAATTGGATCTGTTGCTTTGTAAAATATTTTTTTGAGAAAAGACTACCTAGAAAAAGAGGTTTTTTTTTGAAAATTTAACTTCAAAAAATAACATCATTCCGTAAGTTTAAGTGGACTCAATATAGTAGTTTTCTCATTTTACTAAAACAAGTTTGAAAAACAAAAAAAATTTAGTCTTACAGTAAGAATTTCATTTTGATTCATGTGAGAAATTTTCGGAAGAAGCATATGAACTCAAAAAATCAATATATTTTTATCAATAACTGTTTTTTTTAAATGTTTAAATATATTATAAAGAAACTGTATAGCTTTTTTAACTTGTAGTTGCATCCCACATCTACAGAAAATCAATCAATCGCTAATGAATTTTTTTAAGTGACTTTATATTTTTTTTCGATTCAAGTTTATTTTAAAAATTATAAAATTCAAGAGTTATGATTTTTTTTTTAAATATTTTATAAAAATTTAGTATTAAATTAAAATAAAATTTCTTGGTTGCCGTAAAAAATTTTGATAAAAATTGAAATTTCTTCATTAGTTTCAAGCTGAGAAAATCATAAGCACTTAAGAAAAAAACAAATACTAATTTTTTAATATATAGATTATTTGTCTGCTGTTCACACTATAATAACTCAACGCATAACGAAAAAAAGAGTAAAAAAATTTTTCTAGTCATAAAAAATTTTTATTAAGAAAATATACTTTTAAATATTATTGATGGAATTTTAACTTTTTATTTTTTTCCGTTTCAATTATTTAAAATTATTATTTTCCGAAAATTTCGCAAAGAAATATAAATTTATATAAATTTTGGTTCTGTTTTGAGTTTTGCTAAAATCAGATTTGCGATTTCGTCCTATTCTTATTCGCGATCGAATTTATTAATTTTTTTTAATTTTCAATTTTTAAAAATATTTATGATTGTTTTCAGATAAGTTAGCGAAGAATTCATATTAAATTATTTTTTATATGAATTGATATTAAATATTTTTGAAAAAAATTTTAGATTTTCTTAAAAATTTTATGACAAAAATAAAGGAAATTGTCAAAAAAAAATTAATTTAACTTATAAAATATATTGATAAACTAATTGAAAATAAGATTATTATAAATCGAAATTATTTATAGTTATTATGTTCTTTTGTTTATAGTGTTTAAAAAAATTCTTTTAGAAAAATTTTATAACAAATAATCTATCGATCGAAGGTTGAGGTAATTATTTTAATAAAATTCAAATTTTCAACAGAAAATCATTTTCTAGATTTTTGAATTTTTTTTTATTTTTACTATAAAATGATATCAAATAATTCATAGTTTTTGATATTTTAATCACTTTATCGCCGTAGGATGTGCTACTTAATCTTGATAGAATATGATACCTTTTGAATTAAAATTGACATGCCAAGTTTTTCAGTAATACGAAATATTGAATTTTGTTCTATTATTTTTTTTTTTGCTTTTTACGAACACCTTCAATTTTTAATTCAATAATTTTTAAAATAAAATCTGATTCGTTCTTATGATCTCATACATTTGGTGATAAATTAGAAGCTTAAAAAATAANNAAATTGTTTTACCTGCTTTATAATAAATAAATCACTTGAATCTTCAAACTTAATTTTTATATATATATTTTTTTTATCTTTCTGCAACGAAAATTCTTTATCATTTTTTCTTTTTTACTCAAAATAATAAGACATTTCAGCCAATTTTTTATGTATTTGTCATGCTACTGATTATTGATCTCAAGTTTCTTTAAATTGTATTTATCATCTTTTCCTTTTCTCTTTTCATTTCAAAAATTGTACTAAATCAAACTATTTTCTATCTGAAAATTATCTACATAAATAGATTTGTAAGTTTCATTATTTTGATTGTTTGGAATTTCTCATTTAAAATGTTTAACTAAGTTCTTGAGACATTTCATTCTTGTTTATATAGTACTTATTCGCATTTCCCGACAAAACCAATGATTTTTATCTGACATTTTTTCAACCAATATTTTTTTCTGTTTAATTTATTTAAAAAATAATATCTTTAATTAAAAAAAGATCTTATCGCAAAATGCGATATCTTATTATGCATAGTAATAACCTTATTCACTATGTTAGCCTACTAAAAACACGTTTTATCCCTTATATTTAATTTTTACCCCACTTCATTTCAAATAATTTGATTTATTCATTATTATATTTTATTATGTTCCCAAAAATTTCTACAAATATATTCTAATATTTAGACGTTAGATCTTAAGAATCGGTAGAATTAATTAATTCTGATTTATACATATTTATCTTAGTGTTAGTTTAGGATTTTTCAGGCCTAAAATTTTTTTTACAAAATTCCTAGAATTTTTTTTTACCCTGTTTTCTTGATGCTTTATGTCATATTTTAATTATAAAATGATCTGTTACTAAATTAAAATCTTTTTTCTTCTAAATTAAATTTGCAAATCTATCCTTTGGATCAATCGCTGTAAAATCAATTATTTCCTTAATAGTTCTATTTTATTTAGATACCGAGACTTTGTCTGAAGATTTTATTTTTATATTATTTAATCTTTACGTAAACTTTATACTCTCTAAAAGATAATTCTAAATTTTCTCTTTATTCAATCACTTCATTTCATTTTTTATTGATATCATCTTCTCAAATCCGCAGTAATTAACTTTGCATATGTACTCTTGAGTAATTTTGTTTCTCAATCTTTTCTTCAACCCACATTCTAATTCTTTTTTGATTTTTAGGGACATTAATATTCTTAATTTTCTTTCTCTGCTTTATTTCTTATTTTAATTTTAAGCTTTTTGATCTCCTTGATATAGAATTTTCAATTATTTCTTATTAAATCAATTTTAAACCACTGTATTTAGCTCGTTTTCCACTAAATTATCATTTATTTTAATTTACTTTAGCTTACTTTAAAAATATCTGATATTCGAAGATTTAATACTACCTTTACATAATATGTATACAGTCGCTCCTTTTTTTTTATTTTATAATTTACAAATACCATTTTTTATCAACTGAATTTAGAAAACTTAATTTTTATTTGAAAGTTTTAATAACTTTGGTGTCACAAATAAAATAAAGCTTATCTTACTATTGATCAATTTATGTATAATACATATACAATATGCATGCTTATTTCATAATAATCGATACAAAATTTAAATCTGAATTTCGCATGAAAAATGTTTGTGAAAATTCATTGGCTTCTTTCCTGTTCTTCAGAATAATTATTAGAAATATAAATTTAAATCGAATCTATTCGAAAAAAATAAACAAACGAAATAGATTTAGGAAATCATTTTCTTTGAAAATTTTGATGACATCGAAAACAAAAAAAAAATATTTTAATGAATTCTTTTTAGAAAAATGATTAATTTAATAAAAATTAATATAATTTTTAAACATGAATACTTATCTATAACTTGATATTTTCAAATCATAAGTAGTATCAATATTCGGCCAAAAATATTTTTGAACCTGTAAACCGTCTTTTATCTGAGCTATATTTGAATTATTTCAAATCAACTATATTAATTTTGCGAAGTTTTTATTCTTGTCTTGTTTTGTTAGTTTTGGTTTTATAAAAAAAAAATAAAAAATTTAATTGTATTTAGAATAAGTTTATATTAATAATTTAGTTGCAATAACACATACGAATCAGTATGTTACCGTTTGAAATATCATTCATGAGCTTTATGCAAGCATTAAAGCTAACATTGATGCCCATGGGTATTCACATCAAAAAAGCATGTGACAATAAACATGCACAAAATTATCACGTCCAAAACGGTTAAAAGTCAATTTTTCGAAATTTCTAAGAAAAAGCAAAAACATTTTATATTTTTAAAATACATTTGGACATTTTCTATCAGGACTGTAAACTCAATATAGAAAATTATTTTTTAGAGATGAATAATTATAGAAAAAAAAACAGAACCCGATTTTATAAAAAAAAGTTGATGTTGTCTATTGAAGCACTTTTTAGTGCCTGCAGGTCTATTATAATTGATATTCATATTACAAAGATATGTAAGAAACCAGAACATATACTGAATTGAATTTATCATTGAAGAACTTTAGTCAAGTAAATCGTCATTGTAAAAATAGAACAGAAGTAGTATTTTCTATTGAATCATTGTAGTAAGAAAAAAATCAAAAAATAAAAAATCATCATCAATAAAGACATAATAAAGATTTTTCAAATAATAGAAAATATAATTGAGAGAAATGTAAAAGATACTTTGTTATCGAGTTATTAATTAATCAATCAATTGATTAATCAAATAATATAAAATAGATTTAGAAAAACCAGAAATTTTAAGTAAGATATAAATCAAAAAAAAAATGCTGGAAAACATTTTTTCTAAAGCAGTTTAGTATAAGAATTATTTTGAGCTATTCTACTTTTTCATACTTTACATTGTTTTCATCTGTTTTTCACTATTTAACTTATTTCCGCTTTGTATTACTAGAATGTTGATATATCTGTATCATTAGAAAATTTCGCCAACTGAACTAAAGTTGGAATATTTCTCAATATATTCTTGTATTTATTGAATGCGTACATTATATCACATCAATTCATTAATTTTTTGAGTATCAGCAAATTTATTTTTGCCATTCATTCAAATAATCTTCAAATTTTGTATGAATAAAAAATCGTTTGCAAATATCAATGTTTTTTGTTTCAAGTATAAATTTTGTGTAAATATTTTTAAATAACAAAATTTTTTCAATTTTCGACATAAGATTGCTACTTAGTCAAATAGTTTTGATATTAATTTCTGAATCACTTAAAAATGTATCATTTTTTTGTTGGCGAAATATTAATCTTCAAATTAAATTATTGACGAATAATTTTCTTCTTTACATTTTAATTATCTTCTAAATTGAGAATCTTAAAGATTATTTCAAATAAATAATTTAGTTAGACTGGCTTTAGAAATTAAGGATTATTAATGTGATTTACCAAAATTTTAATTAACACATTTAAATTTGCAAGATTCTGAATATGAAATATGTCAAATATAATATATTTAAGAACATTCAAATTTAAAAAACGATTTAGAAAAACTATTGAGGTACATTATAAAAATTTTAGCAAAGAAATAAAAAGATCAGAAGAAATAAAAAAAAATAGACCTCTCTAATCTTTGATCTAGATTTTTTGCAATTTCTAATTTTTTATTTTTTTTAACAAATCTAAAAATTTCAAAAATCAAAATCTTATTTATAAGAATTCGACACATCCAATATTGCCTAAATTTTTAATGCATTCTAGATGGAAAGCATTTCATTATTAGCAGGAATAAAAAATTCAGTCTTTGAATAATTAATCAATTTAAAAATTTTATCTTTTTTCTGACTGATTCAATAAATTTTTTATTTTTTTCTTAAATAGTACATCTTTTAATTTACGATTTGAGTACTTGCAAATTTAATTTTTATCAAAAGGATAAACTAACCTGTAGAATATACGCTTTGCAAATAAAATTGATAAAAATTTTTTTCAAAATCAATAGACTAATTTGAATAATGAGGTAATTATTTGTTGCTAACAAAATCATTTAAATATGGGAGAAAAAGGAATTTTATCAAACGGCACGTACGAGATCCTCGGAAAAAATTTTTCAGACTTCTCTACATTTTTTATTTTGATGTAAATCTAAAAAGTTAAAAAGATTTGAAAAAAAAATAGAAAGATTATCTTTTAATTATTGTATTTATCGATGTTTATATTCGCGATTTGGTCACCACCCAAATGAAGTTTTTATTTTAATTTTTTTTTTTTTTTGTTGATAAATATCCATTATACAACTCAAAAATAGAAATTATTATCGAAAATTGAGTGTTAAATTTAAAAAAGCTCATATTTTCGAAAAAAATTGCCCCTGAAAGAAAATTCAAAATAAAAAAATTTTTTTTGGGCAAATTCACCTACAATTATGAATCGAAATCAATTTTATACATATTGTAAAGATAATACATGTGATTGAAGCCTGTATTAAGCGATCAATAATGCATCTTTTTTTTATTTATAATCACTAAAATTTTACTAATATATATTAATAAATAAATAAATTAATTAGTAAAATTTGATCGAATTTCTAGTTAAAATTATAATTTCTATTTGAATTCATCGAAATTAAAAAAATTTGATAAATTTTATTGGAAAATTTTCATAAAGAATTAACGAGGTTAAGTTATCCCTTTCTTAGAGATTTAAAATCAATTTTTGATCATGCTGCAATCAGAAGCATAATTGAGTTCATTGTTTGGATTATTAAAATCTTTACATAAATTTTAAAAATCTAATGTCATAGGCCATGAGGAAAAAAAACAATACACTTCGCTTGTTTTAATTAGTAAGTGAATTTCTGATTAAAAATTTGCTTATCAGATTATATATATTCTTTTAGGTTTCAGATTAAAAAATAAAAATTAAAATTATTCATACATATTAAAATTTGTGAAAATAATTAACATCAAAGGTTTTGATTTCAAAGTATAAAGATGATAAAGTTTCAAGAATTTTAAATTAAACAGGAAATAAGTCTTGTGCCTTTTTTCAAACGTGGAAAATCTAAAATTTTCGATTTATCAATATTTGAAAAAAAAAAATTTTAATTTAATCAGCTCTATGTTATTCAAATTAATGAACTAGATAAATTAATAAAAAAAAAAAAAAATGTAGATAGACAAATCTTCAAACAATTTTTTGATCCAACTTCCTTTAAATATCTAAATTTTCTCAAGCGAATCGAACATGATTTTGATTTTAGGAATTAAGAAGAGGTGGATTGTTTTTTTCAGTATTCTGTGTTTAGATTGAAAAATTTAACAGAAATTCAACTGTGAATGTTAATGTTGTGAAAATTTTCTCAATGAATTAGAATAAAATTTAATTATTACATTATGTTTTACTTAATTAGATTAAAATTGATTTCGATGAAGCGTGTGATTTTTGGTATAAAATGTCGAGAATTTATAAATATGTAATATGAGAATAAATTATAGTATAAAAATCATTTACACAAAAATAGTCATGTTGCATAACATACTTTCATTTGTGCTTTGCTAAACGAAATGCTAGATTTAGAAAAAAAAACAGCTTATTTTTTATTTTTTAAGCTTCTAATTTATCACCAAATGTATGAGATCATAAGAACGAATCAGATTTTATTTTAAAAATTATTGAATTAAAAATTGAAGGTGTTCGTAAAAAGCAAAAAAAAAAATAATAGAACAAAA
>BLXL01011342.1:0-12509 GCA_023170135.1 Acarapis woodi | reverse complement strand
CTTTGAACATTTTTTTTCTTTCTTTCTGAGGAGTTGAATTTAAAACACCGGCTAAATATATTTAGAAAACAGATTTATTTTCTTAATTTTCAAAGAATGAAAAGTTTGAGATTATATTTTTTGTATTTTCAAGCATTCCACATTAATTGTGTAAAGATATGTGTGTTGAGAAAAAATGTGTTGGTATGTTTAATAGACATTTTCAACCGGCGTAAGGCAAGTTATTTTAAAGCTGTGTGTTTAATAAAAAAATTTTATGAGTATGGTGAAAATCTTCTTTACATCTGTTGAAGGGATTATATCAAATTGTTATTGTCAGTTTGTGTTCATTGAGTTCAATGTTTATGTGTTTTTTGACAATGTATAAAAGATAGACTGAGGTGCGACAAAAAATTTGATGATCATGACTCGATCGTAAATTTTATAACCTAATGCACATTATATTTCTGTGTATATTTTATCGAAGCTTCACTTGATATTTTAATGCATATAAGTGAAAGAGGTATCAAAAAATCGTAAAATTTTAAAAATTCATTTCTTCATTATTGAAGATTAGAATTTAATAACATGATATTGCAATCTATACTAAACAAGATTTTATTTAATTTATTAACCTTTGAACATTTTTTTTCTTTCTTTCTGAGGAGTTGAATTTAAAACACCGGCTAAATATATTTAGAAAACAGATTTATTTTCTTAATTTTCAAAGAATGAAAAGTTTGAGATTATATTTTTTGTGAAGATACAAGCAGCCACACTCAAAAAGTAAATTAATAAGTTCAAATAAAAAAAATTAATCGAATCTATAAGTTGACTTTTTGTCTAATTATTTTCTTGCTAAATGAGGCATTAAAATTTCACTTAAAATGTTTTATTTTTTCCATTTTAAAAGTCTAGTTTTCGTATTTCTCTAAATGTAAAATTTTTTTTAAATCATATGGTCTATGCTTGGACTGACTTAATTCTCGATGTTGAAATGGTTTTATTGAACATTTTTAATGAAAATATTCACTTTTCAACGAATCATCGGCTATGGTTCGAAATCATATAGAAATATGATATCACTGTGATAAAAAAAAAAATGTCTAATTGAAATTTATTTAAGTGTAACAAAAAGTTATTCGACTCAAAATTTTCTTTTACATAAACTAACAACTGATGAAATTTTATCAAGATGACCGACGAGATACTAAAACTTAAATATTTTGCTTAATTGAATTAATTTCAATTTAACTTCTTTGCTGACAAGAAAAAATTTTCTCCAACAAGGACAAAAAATAGTCAATGTCCTACTAGTGTTCTAAGATGCTGAAATGATTAAAAAAAAATTTAAGTTTGAAAAGGTTAAAAGCTTTTTCTTTTTTTTGTTGCATATCCTCAAAAATTATAGTTTTACCATGATTTTCTTTTAAAATTTTAGACGATTAATCAGTTTGACTTTTATGTGATATTTCTTAAAATTTTAAAGCTCACAATTTTTTATAAAAGCTGACACGAAATTTGTATACTTAAGCTATTCAATAAACGCTTAATATGTTAAATTTTTCTTTTTAACTTTACCTCTTTGTTCCTGAAGTTTTGATAAAAAACGACAATTTTTCAAAGAAAACGACTGCGACATTTATATCTTATACGAATGCATTTAGTAGATTAAGTATATACTATTTTACTGAAGTAAATTTTTTTGATCTAATGATTGTTAAAAGACATGTTCTAGATTAAATATATAAATTATTTTAGATTTACAGCCTAGTTCCCCGCATTTTTCTTGAAAGTATCTTTTCGTTTTTGTTAGTCATCTTTTTAATAGTATACCACGATATATATTTACTATGTGTTTCACAATAAGAAACTAAAGCAGTTTGATATCTGTCCAGTACTTATACTAAGTAGATGCCGGTACATTCGAAGTCAAAAAGGAAGCTAATTTTTTTCAGTTCTCGATTTATTCTTAACAAAATTAAAATTCTTTATTCTACTCTATTTAATAGAATTTTTACAACCGTCATTAGACTGTGTTACAAAATTATTTATATCTGTAAATCATATAGGAAAACTACGTTAAAGAATAAGCGGTGTTTTCATGATATTCTTGTCTGTTTAATGGTAAAATGATGCTCAAATACTTAGTCATATACGCATCCCAATGATGTATATAATTTACGTTTTATAGGCAAATAGCAAGAAAAAAAGGCCAATTTTTTTTCGATAAAAATTTTTTCGCTCAAAAAAATAGTGTCATCAATTGTAGATTTTATATTGTGTGAATTGCACATGAACCTATAAAAATTTTTTACCTATAAAGAATTTATCGATCAAGGTGGCCTTTTTTAAGCAAAAAAATAGCTTGGGAAACATTTTTTTAAATTCGAAATCAAATTCAAAATTACATGGTAACCAACACACATTGAAAGACTAAGAGATTTGATGGGTGATGATATCGGATTGTTTAATTAATTTTATGTTACTTCTTTTTTCGGGTATTAAAAGGCGTTTGAAGACAATATTCAAAAATTTTTGTGATTGACCAAACTAATTAAAATAAATGATTAATTCAAATTTTAAAATAAAGTATAAATTTTTCCGAAAAAAATGCATATATATACCTAAGGCATAGTTTTGGTGAAACGTTCAAATTGTTTAAAAAAATGAAAAGATTATAATTAAGGAAGCTAAATATTTATGATTCAAATTTTTATAAGCTTGCCTTGGAATTTAATTTAACTGATAATCAAGACCAGTAACTCGTTTCATGATAATGATCACAAAATGTTATATAAAATTTTTAATAATGAAAACCAAATAGTTTATTCGCTATTATAAATGGGTCCGAAATAGATCATAATACTAGCTAAATCATTAATAACTCAAAAATAGTGATCTTAATCTAGAATTTTATTAATTAATCAACATATACATACAAGCTTCGTCATAATTAATAATCAAGACAATAAAAGAATCATTAGCATAAAAAGGTTCTAATTTATTATTTTTTCTGCTTTTTTTTTTTTTAACTCTTTTTAGTGACGGTGATTCGCCATTTCTAAGTTCACTAATAGTTAACTCGCTCTTTTTTACATTGATAAAATTAATCAACAAAAATTTTTTGTTTAAAAATCAAGCAATATTACCCAAACAGTTGAACTATTATTTTTGTTTACTAAACTAAATTTAGGATACTGAGAAAAATGATGGATTTTTAAGAATCAACTAAAAAATGTTCAAACAGAAATTCACTAGAATTAATATAAAGTCGTTATAATTAATCATTACTAGATTTTTTTATAAAAAAAATTAAATGGCTATAAAAAATGCTGACCTCAAATAGTCACACGGCAAAAAATTACATAAGTTGAAAGCGAATTATATGATTTCCTGTTTATGTATAGATTTGGGAATTTTTTTTGTCAAAGTAGCAATTTCATCAACAATATCCAGACGGCAATTTTAATTAATCATATAAATCATATAAATCATATTAACCTCCGATTCAAACTGGACTTGAATAATGAAACCTAAAAAATAATAAAGTATTGCTTGCATATAAAAACTTTAAATTTTTTCATTATTAAAATATGAAAATAGTCATTTATGAAATCATTAACTAAGAAAATTTTAAATGACTGTATACTTTTAACTTTATTGATGATAAATTTTTGCAAAATTTTTAAATGAATCTTAGTTTTGATTTAAAAAGATTTAAAAATTTTTAATCAATCGATTAAATATCTAATGTTAAATTTTTAGCAATTTGAAAATTCAATTTAAAAAATTGACTTGCTCGTTTTCATTTAGATCATTCTATTTGATATGAAATGATTGATATGATATGAAAGAAATTACAAATCTCAAACTATAAGAGCAAAAATTTTCCAGAATTTTATTCTTGAATACTTACAAGTAAACAAATTTGTTATTTACCGAAAAAGAAAAAACACGAATCAAGAGCATCATTGTTCAGAATCAATATTGTTAATACGGCCTATAAATAATATGACACCACTTTGATTATCCTTTATTATAAATATAAATGGTCTGTCCACATAGAATTTGTAATTGCCACTTCGATTTCCAATCAAAACACTTGTGGCTGCACTTGCCACGGTACCTTTTTCATTGACTAAGATAGTGGCCTTATGTTTGAATTCATTAACAAATAAATCAATGTTACTATCTTTGCCATTTTCCTTTGATGTATTCAAATTGGTTGATAATTTGTCTAGGAATTTATTCAGATTAGCTCGATCTTTAGTGAACATTGAGTTTGCACCTAAAAAGTCCATAGGCTCTCTAAGTTCATGTGTATCTTCGAGTCGAAAAGATGGCAAACCTAATTCAATAAGCTTTTTTGAAAATTTTGCATCTAATTCTCTTAAAAATTGACTGCTCATTCTTCGTTCAACAGAATCTTTAAGACTTATTTTTGCATTTGCACTCTGTATAATTTGTAATGTGATTTGTTCACCAGCATAAGGTATAATAACTGAGCATATCGGTTGATAATGTCCTTTTCCTCTAACACTGTCACAATATACCTTAAATTCGTTCACTGTCTTCATCATTCGAATTTGACTTGGCAATGAATTTTTATTTTTAAAATCCATTAAACTTGTATCTTTTGGATTAAAACTTTTTTCCCACTCGCCTTGAAAATAAATGGCATTTACAATCAGAAGTTTAGATAATGGATCTGGCCGTTCGTCCATTATTTTTTGAATATTTCCTTCTGTTTGATATTTCACTAAATTATTCACAAAATGATATATTTTTTCTGACTCAGTTGAAAATTCGACTGTCTGAATATCCATATTGTAATACTTTCGAATCTTTTCCGAGTAAGTTGGACTCACATTAATTTTTTTATCAACGAGCATTTGATTAAACATCTTTAGACTATTACGATTTGTCAAACTACTTTTAATGGATTCTAAAATTTTATGATAACCTTGAGCAATATGTCTTTCTGGAACACCTGTCAACGAGAGCAATTTCGAAAGTTGAAGCTCGGTTGTTCCACTAGATGCAGCATGCAGGGCGATTAGATTTGAGTATAAACTGATGGGCGAAATAAGAATATTGTCGTATTTATTCAACAAGTATGCATAGAGTTTGAAAGTAAATGTGTTTATTGATTCAATAAGAATTTTAGAGTATGCAATATCGTTTGTCCTTGATTCATGATCTAAATTAGACAAAAATCTTTGTTTGAAAAATGATGATCTTCCTGTTCGGCTAGACCGATTTTTGAAAGTTTCGTTCAAATTATACGTTTTAAAATTTGATTCATCTGATGGAAGTATCGAGGTGAAATTCAATTCAATAGATGATGACGATGATACATTCTTATAATTTGTCGATACATTTGATATTGATTCACCAATGTGTATTAATCCGAATAAATTATAAATATAAATCATAAATACTAAATTTGCATACATTTTTGCGATTGAATTTAAATTTTAAATAAAATTAATAAAAAAGTATCACTGATCATCTCGCTTCCCAGTTTGGAAAGATAAGATTTTTTTTAGTAAACTTGAATTAAATTACCTGTTCTAATGTAAAAAATTTTACAAACGTTTTGGTGCGGAAAGACATTAAAAAACATAATTAGTATCTAAAACAAAAACTACTGTAGTAAAAAATAATGAAACGCAGCAATATTCAGTTGAATTCAAGTTTATCAAATTTTCTGTATTTTTTTTTTTGCTTGCCACCAATGAAAAGTATTGCTAAAACCGGATTCAAGAAGGGTTGTTCCAGTGCTTAATAAACACTTATATCATTAGAAGTACTCTTAACTTACAAAATATGAAAAGAATTAATATCTACGAGAACTGGCCAAACAACCTTTTTTGCTTGATAGCTTCAATCAATTCGTTACATACATATTGATTCTCAAGACAACTAAAATATTTTTTCATTGATTAAATATTTTTTTCTTTTAAATGAACAACATTTTGAAATTTTTCAAGATTACCGTGCCATCAAAAACATTGCATGTCTAGGCAAATCAATTAATTATCGAATTAATTTAAAAATAAATTCGAAGAATTTTTTTTTCAAATATATTCTGAAATAAATTAATTTTAAATTTTTGATTGCAATATGAATATTGATTATATGAAAATTTAAAGAAAAAAAAAATTTTTGTCGCCTGCTAAAATTACAACATATATACTACAATTACAACATGTAATGATTGATCGTCAAATGTTATTTCATTTTAAGTCATAAGTTTTATGAGATCAATTTTAAATTGCACCTAATAAATTTATACTCATATACAAAAAGCACATAATTTTAATTATAAATTTTTTGATGATAGCATTGCAAAAACTTAAAATACGTCAAATCAATGATGTTTTCAATGAATAAATAGGTTACATTTTTATCTGTTTTACAAAGTTAGTAATGGGTTGGAAAAGAAAATTCGTTTTTTTTTTTGCCGGATGTGATTATTGTCTGTTTAGGTCGAATTTTCAGAAAATTTTTTGTATAATTTTCACATCGAAAAATTAATCACAAAATTTTCTGATTTGTTTTCGAAAAATGGCCCATTTTTTTTAATTAACTTTAATAGCATCGTTATTTTTTTTTAACTTTGTACTATATAATTCCATGATATTTTGATTTCTTTTTATATTTCAATATATAATAATATAAAGTAGTATATTGCCATATCAGTGACCAAATAAAATTGGAGTTCAATTTAATTTCTAGAAAAGGGTGAAATTAAGGCTTTTCCGCCTTTAAAACTGGCAAATTTCAAACATTAAAACAAAATTCCGATTTAGATAGATAAAATTTGAAAGTTATTGGCAAAAAAATTATTTGAATATAAAAAATTATACAAAGACAATAATTTTTCGACAAAAGCAATCTCTACATGAAATCTTTGTATATTAAATTTAAATCGATTTTCGATTATCAATTTTCATCTCAAACTTTCATTTTTAATTTAATCTAAAAAAAATTCGTCCTGAAAGCGAATGTCGCTCGGATGACTTGAATAATCTTTGGTAATGTGCATTATTTTATTATTTTGTTTTATAAATATTTTTATCGCAATAACGAAAAAAAGAATAAAAGGAAAAAATCAATTGAAATTAACGGATATACAAAAATTTTTTTCTGAAAGGGTTTATGCAATTATTTTTCTAAGTAAAAAAATTCAAAGCTAATTTTAGTATACACAAAATTTTGAGTGCAGTTTTTAAATCTATCATTGACAAAAAAATAATTTGATGAAATTTTTAAATTATTAATTCTGAGTTCACTCACAATAAATATTGCTTGTGAAAATTCTTCAATTTAATATTAGTCATAATATATTTTCTGAATATTGTTTAATCCAAAATTAAAATTTTATGCCGGACCTCGAAATTTAGAATGTAATTGATGAATAAATTTGCAAATCTGAAAATGTACATTTTAAGTGTCTTTAAACAAAATTTTAGATCACGTACAGGTTCACGTGTTTGAATTTCACTTCCGTTTTATATCGAAAATTTTTTCGTTTAAAAAACGAAATTTGTAAATTTCGAATATTAAAGCATATGTTCTGAGTAATTTTTCAACTCCTAAAGTAATTTGTACTGTAATGGGTAAAGCCAACTTCATGAACCTTATCAAAGGAAAAAAAAAGCATCTTTATTTTTTCGATTTTATAATTCGCATAATTATAATTTTATTGCGAGAGTCTATACTCATCCTATGAATACATAATTAGATTGATAAAAATTTTATTATCTTTGCATCGATTCGTTAAATCATTGGAAACCTGATCTTTTAAAAATTTAGAAAAATTGAAGTTTTGCTCAATTTTGAAATTTAGTAAAAAATTGATGAGATTCGTAAAAACGTCGGAAATTTTTAAAAATGCAAATTTCTTTCTACTAATACAATTTTTCATTGATCATTTGACTTTGAAGTGAGAAATTAACAAAATATAACAAAAATTATCTTAATGTATAGTGAAATATATTCAAAATCGTATTTATTATATATTTTTTCTCTTTCATGCAAAACGCACTCTTTTTATTCTTTAAATCATCTTAAAAAATTTTAATGTATTATTTTTATCATTTGAACTTATCGACAGTCTAAATAAGTTTTTTTTTTCACAGGTTTCCGGTCTTCCGAATGTTCAATAAATTAAAATTAAGCGCAAGAAAATTTTAAAAAATTTTTGAAAAAGAAATTTTAAAATTTTTTGACGTAAATGTCATAATTTCCCACGCTTGAATAAATTTTCATTCCGTGTTAAAATAGTGTTCCTAATATGCGTATTTTTTACTATAATAATCCAAGGATTTTTCGAATCAATCATGAAAAAAAAATCACGTGAATTTTCGAAATTTTATGATTGGAATTTTTTTTTTGTTCCGTTGATAAAAAATAATAGTTATGAATCAACTTTTATTTTCATAATTGTTTGTCTTTAATAATTAAATGAAATTCCAATTATTAAATTTATTGTAGAGTTGATTCCCCATTGAAAATATTAAAATCTAAGAAATTTGAAATATTCTAATTCACCCAGGCTATCAAGAAAGAAATATATTTTTTTATTAATCAATTGATACTAAATTTTTGAGATTATTCATTTTTATAAAAAAATTAAAAAAATTTCTTGATACGAAGTCCTAAAAATAATTTGCGAAAAAATTTTGAGTCAATAACAATTCTAAATAATTATAACTAAATTAAAAATTATCAAAATTAATACCTAGAACGTCTTGCAAAATTTGAATTTGTGAATAAAAACAAAAGTTGATTGAATAAAGATTTTTGCGAAAATTGTATAAATGTAAGGGAAAAAATTTCAATAAATAGGAGCATCAATAATTTTAAATAAAAATGTGCTGCTTTGTTGTTGTTTAGAATTAATAAATAACAGAATTTTCGTTTTGAGGCGATTTGCATTTAATGAAAATGCATTATGAGTGATTTACATGATAAAAGCAATTTTCACTGTTGCTTTCTTTTAGATAGGTTTTAAATACTGAACACGATACAACTAATATAAAATTTTTGCCACATTGAAATTCACACTTTCAATGAGTATGTTTTAATATTCGATCTCATTTTAAAGTGCACACAGGCAAATTTTTAGATCCCATGTCACTTGAACCGTTCTAATGATGGCTATAATTTTGTATATGTGGTAAAAATGTGTCATTTATACGCCCGAAAAGATTGCGTATCTCCAATTCTGATTCATTGTGTTAGTTTTTCTATGTTGTCTTACAATTTATGGCTAAAATTTTTAGGGAAAAAAATCTTTCTCTTTTTGCCAACAATATTCGGCTAAAAATGAAAACAGAAATATATACGCTTAGCACTTGTTTTAAATATATTAGTATTGAATTCGAAATTTGAATATATTTTTATAGAACTTAAAAAATTATAGGAAAAAAGACAGGAAAAATGACAGTGTCATAATTCATAGGCTTGATTGTGAGAAATCTCAAATCACTTTTATAGTCAAATCTAGTTAAAACTTATTAATTCTAAGAACTCAAAATCTTTAATACACAAAAAAATAAGCATTGAACTATAATATTAAAAGATTTTACTAAATAAATTTCAAAAAATTTTTATGATCTTACCCTAGATTTTAACGTAAATTTGATAAGCGCATGATCTATAATATGCTTCAAACTTAAATATTCATTCCTTTAAAAAATTTTATGTAATGCTCTATTAATTATTATTATTAATGATAATAATTTATTGTTGATAACAAAATTTATGCGATTTTCGAATAAGAATAATTTGCAATAATTTCTAACACTCTTAATAGTTAATGAGTTTTAATAATTGATGACTAGGCTCATTGAAATGAACAGAACTGATATTTAGCTAAATTATTGGCTAGTAGAATTATAATAAAGACTTTAAGAATCTTATTTTGAATTTTGTTCGCAAAAAATTTTAGAATTCGGAAATGCGAAATTCGAACATCAAATTGAGATTTTACGATTTTACGCATTTATATGTAATTGAATTTTAAAAATCTTAATGATTTTCAACAATTAAAATTTGCGAAAAAAGGCCATCTTTTAGAATAATATCATATTTGTTGAATTATTCTTCAATAAGAGCTTTTAATTTATGAAAAAAAAAACGAATTTTTTTGTCTACTGCATTTTTTTCGATAAATTTTAAAGTTGAATATATATATAAAAAAAATTATTCATTTTTATTATTTTATTTTGTAAATTAAATTATTTAAACTATAATTTTAATCAACCTGCTCTTTTAATCCACTGTCTCAATAATAAAAACGAATAAATAAAAGGTTCTTCAGTAGATTCTATATAGATAATTTTTTTATTTTATCAAAATTTTATGAAAATCATTAAGATAATGTGCCATTTAATTTTATTTTGAATGAAAATTTATAATAACCAGCAAGTTATCGACATAAATCATGAATCTAAGTAAAATTAATAAGAAATTTGTTCAAGTGAAGTCACATTTCAAAGAAAAAAATAGTTCGGGAGAAAAGAAAATACTTTCGATTGTCGAAGAAGAGACAAAAAAATAGAAATTCATTTCAATTTTATTGCTTTTTCCGGCGGTTGTCCTTTCACGAACAATTAATTTAAAATTATTTAAATTGAGTTAACCTAATTGAATTTCTTTTTTATATTCAATGTGTGAGGATCAATTGATACATTTAAGACAAAAATTATCTAAAATATTTATATCTCATTGGAAACATATTTAATTTATGAGAATATGTGATTTAATACTATTACTTGTATATTCGCGATTTATATTTTGTAGAACCATAAATACGCTCGATACACATAAAAACTAAAAATTTCGCAAATGACACTTAGTGATCGACTCAGCATGTACATTTTCTAAATAATAATTTTATTTATCAATGTAAGATTTTTCAAAAAAACAAGCACACGCACTAATGTATTTAAGATGAAGATAATAAAGCTTACATTTGTATTTTAGCCTAAAATCAGAACTTCTTACGATCAAATAGAAAAATCTCCCTATATAAGCTCTCGAAATTTTCTTGAAATCTGTCGGACAATTTGTTTAACAGTACAATGTGTGTAGGTTATGGTAGGGGTAAATTGGTGATTAATTGTGTCAAATATTATTTCAAAATATTTTTATCTTATAAATTTATCTGAAAATTATTTTCCTGTTTCCTTTCTTCTGTAAATTTATAAAACAACTTATTTTACTCAAAATTATATCGCTGAAAAACTTAAGCTACTTTAATCATAGCCTGTCGAAAATTCAAATTCGCTATATAATGATCAGTCATAACTATCAATCAAAGCTTTTTTTTTCATAGAAATCACATTGTATAGGACTATTTTTGAGAAGTATTAGAATTTTTATTAATGCAGTTTCTAAATGAATGAAATTTTAGATCTAATCAATGTCATATTCGTGAGGGGAAATGAAAAAGATCTTTTTTGAAATAATATATTTTACAAATACTAACAATCAATCGTTCATCACTTCCTCTTATCTAATATATTTCTCTTAAAATCGCTTGTTTGACCAAATTCATCATCCCTAATTTGATATCTAATAGCAAAAATATAATTTAATTTTTTCTGACAACAGAATTGATTTTTTTTTCTTTCCTTTGCAGTTTCTTTTCACAAAGATGATAACAGCTTAAAAAATGGTCGAATTCTGAATAATGATGTAAAATCGAATAATCAACATAATCGAATAAAGAAAGAATTTGATGATGAGTTATCTAACAATCAAGATGAAAAAATGTCAGAGAATGATGAAGAAATAAAGCACAAAGAAAATGAATTGAGTTTAATAAAAGAGGAAATAGTCGAGAAATTAGATAATCAATTTTATGAAAACCAATCAAAAGATGAGATGAAAGATTTTTTTAACAGTAAACTAAAAGAGGAAGATGCAAAGATTAGTCAGGTAAATCAGTTGCTTTCGTTGACCAATAGTCTAAATAAATTGGAGCAAGATAAGGATTCGTTTAGCGAACAATTCAACAGTATCAAAAATAGTAGTCAAATTAGTTGTTATCTGTGTTTTAAAACATTCGAAGGCAAAGATTGCTTAAATATTTTCAAAGAGCATCTCAAATTAATTCACAATACCTCTGATTTAGCATTTCAAACTAAACTATCAAGTTTAATTGATTTTACAAACAAACATCAATTGGCAGGAACGAATTTGTCATTAATAGATAATAAGTTGTTGACTGGTGAAAAGTTAACTAATAAACTAACAAACGAATCATCTAAACCTATGACTAAACAAAGCACTCGAGTACCAAAAAACAGTGAACTAGATCGTCAACAACGCAAATTTAAATGTCATCAATGTATTAAAGCATTCAAATTCAAACATCATCTCAAAGAACATATTCGTATTCATTCAGGTGAATTTTTCTTTTTACAAACTTTTTAGAATAAAATCATAAAAAATTTCTAATACAATTTATTTTCGAATTTTATTTAGGCGAAAAACCATTCAAATGTAAA
>BLXL01011340.1:0-11009 GCA_023170135.1 Acarapis woodi | reverse complement strand
GTTCACTTTTGTCTGCTCCATTTAACTTTTAGGGCAACTTTTAAATTTTCAAAGTGCAGATTATTTTAATAATCTATTTGTTTCATTATTTTTAAAGGTTTTCAAATTATTTCTTCACAACACGATTTCAATTACTTTTCGTCACTAGATGGTGATGATTTTAAAGGTATCTTAAGATTTTTTATTGTCTAAAAGATCTGGTTGAATAGATTTATTAAAAAAAGAAAATCACCTTTTTTTATCATATAATTCAATGAAAGATAAATTTATATTTTAATGATCATCAATTGAAAAATTATTATTTCACCTAACATTAATTAGCCAAAAAGTCGAACAAGTTGAGATCATCTATCCGTAATTAGTCAGAAAATATAAAATTAGCAAAATTTTATGTTAAATATTATATATGATTTGGCTATATGGGTAAATGAATTTTTATATTTTGTGAACATTCAAAGCATTTTCAAAAGCCATGTTTCATAGCTAATGTAAAAATTGTATGCTTTTAAATATCTCACTATTTTGTTGAGCTAAATATTCGACAAAGACGAACTTTTAATAAATTCAAAAAAAAATAAATAAATCAATAAATTTTCAACAGCAAAATGGCTTGTTTTAGCATTCCTACATTAGTCAGATGTTTGCTCCGAATCTTATCAAATGAGTTCTTTGTTTTTAGAAATTTTTTTAAAATGTTTGATTTTTTTTGCATAAACTATTTTTTAGTATATATATTTTTTAAATAATTTTAACCATATTTAATTTTTTTTAAAGTTTTTATTTGATTATTTGATACTATTGCATTTCTAATAAAAAAAAAGATGATTTATCAATTACGGAACAAAAAGTATTTCGAATACATAATTTTTTTTCAATTTTCGATTGTGTTATTCAAATCGTTTATGCTGTGAATAAAATTTTAGGTAAGATTTACCAATGCAATAGTTGTTGAAATTTCTTTCTAATATTTGTTATCAGAAGAATCAAATTTCTCTATTTATTTCGACAATAAATATATTTATTCAAAATTATGTCACAATCGATTCAGAAAAAAATTCATTTTCAAAAATTTATATTTATGTGTTGTTTTGACAATTATTTTTAGAGTTCAAATTTTTACTAATGATTACTTGAAAGTGAATTGTATCATATGTTGCGTATTTTTTTTCATTTATTGAATTTCAAATAAATTTTTGGTATCTTGTATATTAATTTTTATAGATAAATGTAGAATAAATTTTTGGAAAAGAAAAATTTATTTTTTCTATGAGTATGTAAATATTTTTTTTTTTTGCGACGAAATCAAATTATCTTACAAAATTTTGCGATGTTCAAATATTCAAAAGTTCATTCAAAAATGAATTTTCAATCAGTTTGATTGCATTTAAAAAAGCCTATTATTAACCTAATGTAAATCATGATAAAAAATTTTTTTTATTGTTAATTAATAACGATTTTCAAATATCTCATACACTTAGATTATTTAATTTATTGAGCATGCGAATCCTTATCAAATGAATAAAATATTAAAAGCATTAACTAGAATTACATGAAAACTAAATTAAGCACCTGACTAATTAAAAGGTAACAAAATTTACTAACAAAAAAATTACGTTATTCAATTGCATAGACATTTTAATTTCATTATGTAAGGGATTTTTTTCTTTTTTATTGAACCGTCAATTTTTAATGTTTCAGACTGAATGAAGAAATAGATTTCAATCATTTAAAATTATTAATCAAAATTAAAGTATCAGAGCAACTGTTAAGCACCCATCAATGATTATGTTAAATAATGAAGTCAAAAATTTTGATTTAAAAATGACAACTTATGAATTAACATATGCTAGTTTTTTTTTCGCTAAAATTTTAATACCACTATTTTTCAAAAAACTTTTTATCAATCTTTGATTGGATTGAATAGTCTCATATAATAACTTTTAATATTTTAAATTTAACTGTTTTAAAATGTCCCTAAAGTAATTTGCATTCAATTCGATAATTACTAAATTTGCTTTTTAAATATTTAAACTGAATTTTGGGATCATTTCCACTTATCAATGCCGCACAATTTTTATTAGCTTGAATCCCAGAAATAAGTTATTATTTCCAATAACACTGTAGTTCTAAATATTACTAAATATTATGATGTGTGCTAACTAAAAATTAATAAAACAAATAGATTATTAAAATAATCTNNAAAGGACTTAATTGGTTAAATTGTGTTGTGAAGAAATAATTTGAAAACCTTTAAAAATAATGAAACAAATAGATTATTAAAATAATCTGCACTTTGAAAATTTAAAAGTTGCCCTAAAAGTTAAATGGAGCAGACAAAAGTGAACGAATTAATAAATATATGATAGCTTTTCATTATCATCACAAAAATATACAAAGTAATAAATTACCTAGCTATGGACATATAAAATACACATATACATTAAAATAAGTTCATTGAATAGTTGTGTATCAAATTTACATGAATAAATTGTGTATCTCAGAGATTGCTGAATGATAGAACTTACTTAATTTACTACTTGATCGGAATAAAAAAATAACAACAATTAGCGGTTCCTTCGAAGTAGATAGCCGAGTAATATTATTAAAACAAATACTAAATATAGATCCCAATCATTAAGTAAATAATTAACTTTATCAAAAAGCATATCTTCAAAACTTAAATCACTCAGCGATTCGAAAAAATGTATCGTGTACAATTTGATTTTTGCCAACATCACAGGTATGTTTGCATCATGAGAACTATCTGCTGCTTGATCATAATAACGTTTGGCAAGATAAAAATCTTTCTTTAATCCTAAGCCTTGTTCATGCATATAGCCAAGATTAAATAATGCCTGTGCAGATCTATCAGATGCCAAACGATATTGAGCAGCTGCTAATTCAAAATCTGGATTTACACCTTGTCCATAATAATAATAATCGCCAAGTTTAACTCTTGCAACTGAATAGCCTTGAGTTGCCGATCTAGACCAGTACATAAATGCTCTCGTGTATAATTCGTTCGATGAATAATATTTTTCAAGTTCATGGTTATCAAGTAATGATGCTGCATTACTTTGAGCCACCTCATAACCAAGTTCAGCCAGAAAACTATATTTCACATAACTATTCAGAACTTTTCCTTCTTTATAATCTGTAAATGCATCCATTAATATTTTAGACCATGTGCCACGCTCAGCAACGTTTTTAAATAGTTCAACAGCATTTGGACACGATTGTTGGGTACCTAGTCCTGTAAGAAAAAATTTTTGATTAGATCATATAGATTTATTAAAATTAAGAACTCATTTAACCTTCAGCATGCATGATTGCGAGATAATAGTAACCAAGCACATAGCCTGCTTGTGATGCCAAAAAAAAATATTTAAATGCATCCTGAAAATTTTGTGCTACACCATATCCATTATAATACATAATACCAATCTGATATTGTGCTTCTGTAAGTCCCTGTTCAGCAGCTTTGTTGAAAAATTTGAATGCCTTAGCATAATCCTTTTCCACGCCCTTACCATAAAGATACATTGTACCTAGACCACAATAACCTGCAGCACTGTTCTTTTCGATTGCGCTTGTAAAATAATCTTTGGCTAATTCAAAATTCTGCTCGATTACCTTACTTCCTTCAAGATACATCTAGAAATTTCAGAAAAATTATGATATGAATAATTATAAAAGATTATTTAATCAAAAGAATATTTTAAAAACTTGCCTTTCCTAAATAGGCCATTGCATTTGAATTTTTAGAATCGGCAGCCATTTTAAGAAATTTCAACGCTTTCAAATGGTCTTTAGGAACACCACGCAAACCTTGATAATGAATTTGACCAATAGCAATTTGAGCTAAAGTATCACCGTTTTCAGCGAGTACTTGATAATATTTAATCATATCCGGATTTAGCACTGCGTATGAAGTTGGACTTTCGTTTTCATCAAATAATCGTTTACGTTCAATTATACCACTAGGTATAGTAGACATTGATTTTTGAACTTGTTTTGCCACTTTACGATAATATTTAAGTGCTTTTTGACAGTTTTGTTTAACATTAATACCGTACCAATATCTATAACCCAATGCCATCTGAGCATACGTATTATTAGCCGCTGAGGCAATAGTATAATAAACAAGTGAACTTGCTTGACTAGGCTTGAAAAAAATACCACTTGCATATAAAAATCCATAAAACATTTGTGCAAGTGAATTGCCCCTTGTTGAATAATATTTCAACTTCAATTTAATATCGAGTATATCGAAATCAAAGTCACCAAATACTAGACCGTGTAATAGAAAATCACTGGCTTCTTGATATCCAAGCGATGCAGCTTCGTCTATTAATTTTAATGCGACAAGTTGATTAGATTTCAATTTTTTGAGGGCATCTTCAAAAATTTTTTTGCCAAGTGATTGTTCGTAAGTTAATTCTTTAGGTGGTTGTTCCTCTTCCTCTTCTTCTTCAAGTATTTTTCGAACGTCTTCATTTCTTTTGAAATGTACCTTAACAATTTTAGGAAATGTATTTGTTATCATCATTTCGTTGTCATTTGCATTTTCTCCATCATCTTTTGTTGGCTTATTTATATGATCTACTTTATTTTCAACAACTATATTTAGTGTTTTTCGAACCGGAGAATCCTTTGTTGTTGTGAATTCATCCTCATTTTGATATACTTCTTCATTCGACTTATCAATATTTAATGGTTTAATATCAATAAAAATAAATTCATTTTCGATAGGTTCATCTTTAAGATTAGATTTATCCTTGGATGATTTATCATTATCATTCTTAATTTGATCAGATGGTGTTTTATCATATTGATCTTCAGATTTTTTGATACTATGTACTTGAACCGCTTGATTTGGTTGTAGATGATCATCGACTGCATCGTTTAAACAAATGAAAAAGTTAAAATAGATTAAAACAAAATGACAATAAATCAATTTCATTATTTAAGAGCATAAAAATAGTTAAAGTTGAATGATCTCTATAGTAAATTGATCAATTTTTTTTTTGGTGCTATCTTCCTTGATTAAGTAAGATTCATTATTCATTGACTTAAAATTTGAAATAATGTATTCAGGTCTTCATTATTTATTTCATAATTGTCCTTTTTAAAATTTCATTTTTAGAATAACTCAATTGTCAACACTTTTTTATATTCACTTTTATGTTGATTATTGAATTCTTGTATTTAGTTCACACATAAATATAAATTTTTATATAAACAATCAAATTTAAATGGAAAAAAAAAAAAACATAAACAATCTCTCCACGAACTCTGATGATGTGTTTTACCTTTCTCTCTAATACCATAGCACTTAAAATTCTTTTCAAAATACAAACATGAAAATGAGCGAAATAAAGAGCGCCAATTTCAATTATTATTTTTTTTATATAACTTACATTTTTTCATTGTGATTAATATTAGATTAAAATGTAGATTTAAAGAAATAATGAAAAATAATTACAAAATTTTCTTTTAAAATTTAAATTTTGAGTTTAAATTTCAAAAATATGACTCAAGTGAAAATAAGTATCAAAAATTGTTTCTTTATTGTTGACAAAATATTATTTAAGATGTGCAAAAACTTTATAATATAAATCATAAAAATTATTGGTGTGAATTATTTACTTTTGAATCATAAAATATGTGAGTTAATAAGTATTAGATAATTAAGATAATAAAATGGAAAAAAAATTAAAAAATTAACAAAGATAAAATTTTGTTATTTTGATTTTCTTGTTAAACTTGAGAATAGAACTTCATCTTTTTTGTTATAACTGATAAAAAAGTTTTACGTAGATAAAAAATTTTTTACAAATCTAATGAAATTTCTACAATAAATAGGTGAAGAAATAATTCATAAAATCAAAAATAGATTAGTGAAAAATGCAATCAATCATTTATTTAAAAACTTTCTTTCGTAATCAATGGCTGTGTGTATCCTATCACTACCCAAGGATGAGAGAGTACCTGATTAGCTGTTAGACGTTGTTCAGTATCAGATTCAAGTAACTTATTTATCAAATCTTTAACTTCATCACTCAAATGATTAGTCAAAAATGAAGGATACCTTAGGTCTCTTTTAAGCAAATTTTTAACAAATTTTTTTGGATTTGATTGTTCCTCAAATGGTTTCCTAGATGTTATCATTTCAAATAGACAAACACCTAAACTCCAAATATCTGCTATCCTTGCTTCATAAGGTGGTGCAAATACTTCAGGAGCCGTATAAGCTTGCGTACCACATAATGTTGGAGATAACAATGCTTGTCTTGATTCCTTATCGTATGTAAAACATGAAAAACCGAAATCAGTGATCTTTGCATTATAATCGCGATCTAATAATATATTTTCCTAAAATAAAATTAAATAAATAAATAGTTAAAATTAATTGAATTAAATAATTCGAGATAAAAATTTTAACTCACCAATTTTAAATCTCTAGATAAAAAAGTGTAGAGGAAAAGAAATATTTTTAGTTTGTTTGGCATTCAAAACTATAAACTCTTAAAAAAGATATCAGAATTGTGTTTGAATGGGAATAAAAAATGTTAGAATAAAAAAAATTCAACGATTTCGCTTTAATCAATATTTTAGAATTAAAAAAATAATTAATTCAAATTAGATTAAATAGTTAAAAACTTGTTTGAAAATTATCTGACCTATGAGCGATTCCTTTGGAATGCATATAAGATATTGCCCCAGTTGTTTGAGTGAACCAAAATCTACATTTATTTTCGCCTATAACTTTACCCTCTTTCTGTCTTTCTGAAAGATAGTGACTTATCGAATTGTGTTCTGCTAGATCCATAAATATAAAAACATTTCTTCTTGTTTTTATGATATCCCAAACTTTGATTATATGAGGATGCTGTAGTTTGCGCAATATTTTAAGTTCTTGCTTAAGACATTTCTCACGCCAAAATTCGGGTACTTTATCTAACGAAATTACTTTAACTGCAATCTCTTTTTCAAATAATACTTTGTATTTAGCTTTGTAAACTTTTGAGAATGCACCACCACCGATCTCTTCGTTTATCTCATATCCCCGTTCTCGAAGTGCCGGCGGACAGATGTTAGTCGATTTATATTGAACATGGATTGTTGATGACCGTGAGAGATTTACTGATTCTTCAAATTTATCATCAAGTTTACTTAATTGAGGAGTTATAGAATCGTTATTTACAGCTTGCAAGGAATGTTGAAGTTGTGAAGAAATGTTACGATCAAATGATTTATTATTTCCTATTTCAGGAATTCGACTAGGACCTTGATATTGTTCCCCTAATTGTTCGCAATTTTGATTTAAATCTTCAGTAGATGATACCTGCAAGTAATCAATGGATGTTGCTTCATGATTAAAATGATTTTTTGTGGTTTTAGTCTGTTGTTTTTGAGTCTGAACCGATTCTACTCTTTTGTCTTTAGATTTTTTTTTAGATTTTTGCATTACTTGGTCAGAAATTATTGAATTATAGATATTAATTTAATTTTAAAATTAAAATTTTTTTTAATACGTTTACTATCCATTTGATATTAGGTATAAGTAAAATAAAGTTTGCATAAATCACCCAAAAGATTTAAGTTTTGAAAAGAATAAGAATTCTATACTAAAATTTTTATTAAACAATTTACTATGAAACATTGTTTGAAATTTTCTAATAAAAATATTTCTAGACTTAAAAATTTTTTTTAAAAATTAGTTATTTTAATATTTGCACAGCGCCTCTGATTAAAAAAATTAGAATTATTTTCTTTATTGAAAAACGAAAAGCTTACCAGTTGTACATATTCATATAAAGAGCATTAATTTTACACATTTTATTTAAATTTATAATTCAATTTTTTTCCATCAAATATTGATTCGATTTTTCATTAGTGACAATTCTTGCTATTATTATTTTTATGAAGTAATAAATTAATATGCATTCACGTATGATTTTAATGATAATTTTACTGATTTTATTCAATTTTTTATTTAATTCTATAATTTTGATTGTTAAACATTCAAATTAATTTTGATTATTAAAATTGAATTGTAAAGGCATATCTTTTGAATTATCAAAATTGTACCAAATTAAATAGTGATTGTAATTTAAAAAAGATATTATTCGTTAAAATTTGAAATATTGGCTTGAAAAAACTGAATAACCCATGAAGAATAAAACTTATTAAGATCAATATTTCTAGGTTTTCTGGATAATTCCAAAATTATTATTTTATTTTTTGTGTATTTTACTAATAAATGTTCAAATAATTTTTGTGAAAATAATAATAAATTGAAAAAATGTGCAATAAATTAATTTAGCAAAATTTTAAAGCTATTTTTATTAAATTTTTAATAAAGATCTTTACAAAAAAAGTAATTTTTGAACACAAGTGTTGGATTAGTACAAATAATATATTTAGATATGTATGGATGCTCTAGTACAAATCAAAGATCGTGTACGTCTAACTGTAAACATCAAGTTTACATAGGACAGATCAATGATTTTATATATAGAACTATTTTAGCTGAAATTATTGAAACAAGAATACTTGTAAATAATTAAAATTATTTCATGAATTCAGCTATATTTTTAATGAAGAGATGGAAATTGATCTTGAGATCGTTTGGTTGCAAACGTTATTAAACAATTTTTGATGAATAATAATCTAATAAATACAGAAAAATTAACAAATTAATTTAAACCCAAGTGCTAGTATTTTGTTGATTATTTGTAACAATGAATTCTCCATCTTCTACGTTGTCTTCTTCATTAATTGGTGGATAATGCATTGCTTCTAATCTATAAGGTGTTTTATAAATTCGTCCATTTATTATTCTTGTACGAAGTGTATTATTCAAATTGCTGATGATTTGATTATTTTGACTGATTGAACTTATTGTTGAACTATTATTTACTTTATAATCATGTCGAGTAGATTGATTTTCACATTCTTCATCTGTTACATTATCATACGTCTCTTTATTATAATAATTCAAATTCATCGATTCTCTTTGCTCATTTTTTTCAATGCTATTATTCAATTTATTTTTGTTTGTATTTTCATTTATTGATTTCAATTTGGTTATTGTGCTTAATGATTCACAAGGTATTTTCAATTTTTGGATATCCAAATTTGTCTGCATTTCATCGATTTGATTGGGTTCTTTTGATAGATTTGATTTCTTCAAGTCATCTATATTTGTTTCAGTATTTGATTTTTTTAATAAATTAGAATCATCTTTGATACCATTCTCTTTAGGCTTTTCTTCTATAAATGGATAACCAAATTGGTTTTGTCTTAAATTTATATCGTAAATCAAATTTAAAGTGTTATTCAATTTCTTTTTGCTGTCCTGAAGTTGATCTGATAGTGTTGGCTGTGGATCGAAATTGCTTAGTTCTTTGATTAGTTTGTTGATATCATTACATGGTGTTGATTGATCAGTACTACTGTTTGATGAACTGCCTAATGATTCAGATGGAGAACTAATTATACTTGATGATGGTGTCCAACTTGACCTTTGTTGCATCCTGGCAAGTGTCTGTTCACGTTGTTGTCTTGTAAAACGCATTGAATCTCTAAAGACTATTTGATGACTGCTTTGTTTATTTAGCACGCTATCATCTTCTGATCTTTTACTATTCGTATAGTTCAAATTCAATTTTTCATTACTTTTCTTGAAACTATTTGTACTTTCTGCAGCGGTAGTAGTCTGTTTACAGAATGGTGATACAATTGCAGTATTCGTCGTGGTCGAGCATGATAAATTTCTAAATAGATTGGTAGCGTGTTTATTGATTTGTTGATTCCCATGCTTATTCAGCAGCTGATTTTCTTGTTGACTAGTTGCTAACGTTTGAAATCGAGAATTTAAAGCATTTGATGAAGGCATGTTAATAGGTGATGATGAAGCACTTGATAAATAATTATATAATGGTGTAGATTGATGACTAGAAGATGATGAAATTTGTTGATGGTTCATTGTTTGGTGAACAGAATGATTCATGGACTGCTGATATAAAGGACTTAATTGGTTAACATGAGTTGTGTTAAAATAATTTAAATTATTTGCCAGAGCAATTGATTGATTTGGTTGCATTGTAAATAAAATTTGATGAGGGGAAGAATTGTTCGTTGGTAAAAAGAATGAAGATGATGTTGAAGAATTTAATGATTGGCCATTGTAAATTTGTCCATTGAGTTGAGGTGAATTATAAAATGGTACATTTATCGGTGAATGTGTGAATGGACAATTATATGAATTACTTAATACTGTTTGACCAAATATTGCTGTCGTAAATGGTCGATTATAGCTAGAGGATAAATTTAATGTCTTGGGGCGACTCGGAATCGATGTACATATTGTGCTGCTATTGTTTGATAAGCCTAAATTATTTGAACTTGTATCTGATGAATATGAAAAACGTGCATTAGAAAGATTTTCGTAATAAGTAGGAGTTTGTGGTACAATTAGTTGAAGTTCTTCAGGTTGTGTTTTTGATGTATATCTAGAAATAGGAAATAATTTAGTGAATGCAGATTCATCATTTTGTTGTTTATTCTCTTGTTTATTTTCAAGCGAATTATTTTGAGCTTCAATTGAGGTAGCTTGCTGAAGTTTCTTTTTGTAGAGGTAAGAATTACTTTTTCCCTTTGATGAAGTACATATCTGCGAATAATCGCTAGAAATACTGTAACGTTTAAGGTCATTGTTTAAACTATAATCAACTGAATTTCGCAAAATATTGTCAGATTTTTCACTCAACTTTGTATAATACTCGTTTTCGTCTTCTTCCGAAAATTGTTTGATCGACTGTTCTTTTGTTTTGTTTAATATTTTTTTAGTTTCCTGAATCTTTTGATCTAATGGCTCAATCGTCCAATTGTTTATCGTATTCCGTAATTGAAACATTTCATTTTTTGATCCTTGATCATTTGCGTTTTCTGTATTCTGTATTTGTATCAGGTGATTACTTTTTACAATCTTTCCGCGATTC
>BLXL01011335.1:0-13454 GCA_023170135.1 Acarapis woodi | reverse complement strand
AAAAAAAAAAAAAAAAAAAAAAAAAACGTGAGCAAAACACTCCATAATGAATTTTCTTTACATAATTGATTCATTTATTCTAAGGACTCAATTAAATTTGAAATTTCACCAACACCATTCATAGTTGTATGTAAATATTATGTTAGTTTTGATAAGCTTGTTGGTAAATTTCATCTTGAAATTAAGAAGTCAAATTATATAAAATTTTATACAAAGGACTATTTTTTTTTAGCATGTATCTAGTAAAATGATACTCTCGTTGAGCGATAATTTTTTTTTTTCGTCAAAATTTAATGATTAAAAAAAAATAGAACAAAGGTATGAATGATTCTTATGATTTGTGCAACAAAAATCTCTATGGAAAATAATAGCAAATTTTATTCTTTTATTAGGTTGTGCGAATTTTTAGTTTTTGAATACTTTCACAGCAATTTTTACAAAATTTTTTACTCAATGAACATAAAATTTATTTTTCATTAAATTTAAATGAATAATTTAAAAAATAAAAATTCAATCAAATTTGATTTTTTTCTTTGACTAAGCTATCTAAAAAAATTTTTTAATCCATATAATTTTTCACGAACTTCATGTATTTCCTAAATTAATTTTTTTTGTCATAAATCAATCAAATTAGTTCAAAGAATTCAAGTTATTTCTTGCATCAAAATTTAAAAGCTATTTTTTTCAATTGAGAAAATTTTACGAAAAATTAGAATTAATTTTTGTTGAATTTCATCAAAAATACTTACATCAATTTTTACACCTTTGACTTTGAAATATTTTACATGATTTTCAGCTGTAGGCTCATATCTATAAAACTCAGTATCATTCACATACCATTTGAGATTAACTAATTTACCTATTAAAAAAGAAAAAATATACTTAATATTTTCCGTCATATAATTCAAGATTTTAATAGATCATACCTAAAGGTGATATGAAGCATTTCAATGTGGTTCCTGTACCTATGGAAACCTTATTTTCAATATAAACACTTTTTATCACTTCATGATGTCCCCTACCTGAAGAGCAATGAATTTTTGAGTTAATCAGAAAAAATTTTCTAAATTTTCTTTTTAAATTCAAATAAAGATCACAATAACTAATGGTCATAAGTTATAAGTCGTATTATTATAACTCATAACCTATCAAAACATGGTTAACTAATAGAAATTATCAGCAAAAACTTACAAGGTGTCATGTCAGAAGCATTTATTATAATGAAAAGAAGAAAAATTTCTACTATAATAAAATAAAAACTAGAAATGAAAAACATATTCAACATCATTATATAAAAAGTTGGAAAGCAAAAATTTACAAGTTTTTCATTAGAAAAAATCTCTTTAATATTTTCGATAAATAAAAAGATCCATGAACATTCAATCGCTATAACTCATTTAATGACAAGTTATGTATTTATTCATTGAATTCATAAAATTTTTAACACTTTGATTAATATAGTTTGAAACGGAAATGTAATTTGATTGCACATACACACGTTTGGATTTAATAAAAGGCCCTCGATGAATGAATATTTTTCTGTGTTTTTTTTTGCATTGGTTTTTATACCGAAATATGAGTATTCAGGTAAATCACAACTTTTTTTATTCAATTATGATTATAATACGATTTATTAAAAAAACTTAATTATTAATTATAATTATTAATAATTAATTATTAAAAATTAAACGTTCATATGAATTGAAAGTAAGCAGAACAGTAATTCAATACTTCTAGTTAAAGATGTCATTTTAAGAAATTTAAATTGATTATTATTAATTAAATTAGTTATCTGAGTTGTTAATTATGTTAAATTAAATACTTAAATTACACAAAAAACAAAAATAAAAAACAAAAAAAAAAAATTAAATGATAAAATTTTTTTTTAATTAACTTCTGTATTTTTTCTTCTTATTTTTCATAAATAGAGATTTTATATTTTAAAATATGCCGTAAAATAGTCCAATCTTCGAAATTTTTATATTTATTAGGTCTTTTCGATTAAGCCGAAAAAAAAAGAATGAATCTACTATCAACACAAGTTTAAAAACTAAACTAAACCAAACCAAATAAAATTATCAAGATTTTTTTTCCCGACACGCGATTCTGAAAAAGTCTAATAATGATTCTAGGCGGTCTTTTTTTACAAGTAAAATTCTAACTTTGTAATACATACCATAATTCCGTACTTGTCTTATTATACATACTGTTTTGATCACTAGACTGTCTTTACATTAGATACTTGGACGCAAATCTTATTATAAGCAAGTGTGGTTCATTATTAGTGAATATTGATCATTTTAGTATATCATATAGTGACTATTAACTTGCCTTTTTACAATGAAAAATAGATTTTTCTAAATAGTTTTTTTACTAGCAATTTGGCTTTATGAAGTTCATCTTTAAAATTAAATTCATAAAATATGTAAAATTTTCAAGTTTTTGAAATTTTTTTTTGAAGCATGTGTATGCACTTGTTTTTTTTTTGATTGATTTTTTAGAACTATGAAAGGTTTTTAATATTTTTATAAATTTGAATATTATTTATTTTATTCAATTGAATGTTTGCAATAAAAATTAATTAGAAATCTTTCTATTGAAAAACTGAAAAAATTTTTTCAAATTGGTAGATTATCAAATTATTGTTAACCAATTTCTATAATTGTTAACAGAATTTTTTTTTTTAAATTTAAATTGAAAATAGTTTTTTAAATTTTTTAGATAATAAAAATGATAATAATTTTTAGACTTTATTTGTTTTTAACTGTTTTACAATCATCAAACTATTGATGACTATGATTTAAATTTCAAACTGAAAAAACAAAAATTTATTTAAAATTTAAAATATTCAAAATGCTAATTTATTTTTTAAACATTTATCAATATCTGTTCGAATGCATTAAGTTGGCTTGCAAAATTTCTAGTATAATCAAATGCTTTAACAGAAACTGGAGCTTTTTATTTATTTTTCATATGTCATTGAAGGCATAGATTATTTTCGATTCCTTAATTTTTATCGTATTCGACCATATAAAATTTGGCCGGATGGCTAAGCGAATAAAAATTTTCAGTAAATTATAACCAGCCTCAAATGAAAAAATTAATTTAAAAAAAAAACTTTTCGGGCTATTTTTATTTTATAAAATTTTTTTTCTTTAAATCATATTAAATTGGATTGTTAGCATAAATGCATCTTTATTAAAAAAAAGAAGAGTTCAAAATCAACAGTGAAAGAAAATTTTATTTACTCTTTTTACAAATTCAATTCTGAAGTAACTCAATTTAACTGAAAAAAAAAAGCATATGTAACATAGAGAGATAAAAAATAAATCGAGCAAACATTGATTTTTATTGTGAATTTTCAAATTCATTTTCCATACGCTTTTGTGAATAATAGTTAATTCTAAATCATGTGCTCAGATTTGGAACTGAGCATAAAGCTGCTAAAAAATCTAATAAAAATATACACTTCATATGAAATTATTTTATACAACATGTAATTTCGTTCTAACTATTTGTCTCAATAGTTAAAGCTCATCTAGGGCATCAGCTCAATTGAATCGCTATCTGTGTTAGTTTAAACGTGTAAACAAAAGATTCTATAAGTTGGATTAAAAATTTTATTGAAAGTTTTATATAACTAAATCTAAAAAACAATCTCTTGGTATCAATTGATCAATCACGATCTGTTTTAAAATTCAGTGAGTTAAACATGTATTTGCAGACAAGAAGTTATATTCTGATCGGTGTTTTGTAAATTTTAATAAAATTATTTGCTAATATCAAGTAACATTAATCTGATCGAGAATATTTAAAATCTTTTAGAGAAAATTAAATTATCAAATGCGATCTTAATCTGACAGAATTTAATCCACTCAAGTTAATGTAAAAATAACATATTGTAATTTAGATTTAAAAACATAATATTATTGTTTTATATAATATAACAAAAATTAATTTAAGTGCCTCATTGAATATGCTCTGATACTCATCACTTCGGAATTCGATAATTCATGGAATATCATTTTTAAAATTTTTTAATTTTTTCGAATTAACATGAATAGCTTTTCTAGTTTTTTATTCAAAATAATTTTCTGATGTATTTTATTTTAAATTAGATTCGTTCTTCGTAAAATATCGGAACACGAATTTCAAATTTTATCTACCTTTATATATTGATGAAATTCTTATATTAAGAAGAAAAATATTAAATTCATTCAGACTTTGAATGGTCAATTAAAAATTTATTGTTGTCATGTACTTTTCTGAAGAAAATGAGAAATTTAAAAATGTTTGAGACTCTAAAATATTTAAAAATACTTTCGCTTGACAGTTTAAACACCATATTTTTAATTTTAAAAAATTAGTTTAACATCTGATCAGATTAACAATGGAAGCATTTATCCATATTAATCGACGTACTTTTTACTATTTTCATTTAAATTTTCTTTCTCTCTTTCTTTTCAAATGAACCGGAAAAAATATTGAAATTAAAAAAATTCGTATAAGTATTTTATCAGATGCAATGAAAAAAAATGTTGCAATTCATTGTATTTTTTGTATTCTTTTGGTACTATGTGATTTAAAACTAAATAAATTTTATTTTCTTTGCACAAAGTAAGTATCCACTAAAAAGATAACGAAAATAATAATATATTTTATAAATTTATAAATCTGAATACGACACGTGTTTTTCGTATCTTTTGCTTATTAAGTCCTTGTATACATGGCACTTTTCATTACGTTTGACTACTCAAAAACTGTTTAAAAATATTCTAGGCCAAGAATTAAATTGAGATTTAGTTATCAGTATATTTATTTGAATTCGAAATTTACCACAATGATTTTAAAAAGTCTTACATCGAAACTTATTTTGTACTTTATGAGGAACAGATCAATTTGAATTTTCAGACAGTTTTTTTTTTGCGTTTAAAATATAAAATTCTCATTTATTCAACTCAATTTTCTTTTGCGCAATTTAAAACTGAAAAGTTATATTTGATAAATATTTTTGTTTAAATTTTTATTCCCATAAATTGAGCAAAAAAATTCTGTCATTACTTTTCAATTGAAAAAAAAATAATTTATAAATCTCAAATTCAACGATAAATTACATTAAATACAAAGATATTTCTCAATTTCATGCTTTATATTTTTTCGAAATTATCATTTAATCCGAACAGCAACAGAAATGAAAACATATAAAATCTTTGTGCAAAAAAACTATCTTTAATAATATAATAAAACAAAAATATTATTGATGTTATAATTTTAAGAGATTCAAGACTATTTTACAATTCTTAAAAGTAATTGTGAGATCATATTTTTTTGGAAATAAATCAAATTATATTAACCTAGCTATTGGCAAACAATTTTTCTCTTATTTTTTCAATTATTTTTGTGTTATTATTTATGTATCAAATAAATTATTAATTTATTTGATAAATATTTTTCTCTGGCAATAATCAGATAAAGAATTATTGATTATTCATATGACGATTCAATAGTTTTCTATTAATGCTTTTTTCAAAGATCAAAAATATACGTGTAAATAACAGATAGAAAACTTAAAATTTTTTCAATATTTTACTACAAGGGTCATAAGATTATAAGATGATGGCATTGTTCTTGTAAATTTAATTCTTTCAACAAAATTTAAAAATGATTTTAAGTTTAAATAAAAAAAAATAAAATTCATTTTTAAATAAGTTATTATAATTAATAATGGCAAGGTACTCTTTTTTTCTTTTAAAGATTTGGTAAAAAATATTCACATTTATTTATAATTATTGATGACGGTTGCGTTTTTGTAATTTATGAAATAGTTTTCGTATTTGTAAATGTTTAATAAGGATCATATCAAAAATTAGATATAAAAATCTCAATGAATCGTTCATTTAGTTTAAAACTGTCTGGTTTACAATATTGTTCAAAACATTTGTTATGTTAAATTTGATTAAACGAGCAACGGATTTATAGTCAAATCGCAAAAATTTTTTTTTTTCGATTCTAATATTTTTATTTCGAAATATATTTGATTAGAATAAATATTTAAAATTAGATTGGAAGATGAATGATTTTTCTGTGATGATTCATCAATAAAATCACCGATTGTGGCATTTCGATTACATTTCGTCGTTTGCGCATTCTGAAAAGTATATTTGAGTATGTACAACAATTTAACAGGTTAAAAAAAATTTTTATTGTGTGTTTAAATGCAATTTTTACGCAGAAAACTTCAATTCTAAAGAATGAAAAATAAAGTTGAAATTATTATCTTACATAAAATGCAAAATTTGACTATCTGAAGACGAATTTGAGTTGCTTACCAATATATCGTCAAGATAATTGATAATTTCACTTTTATTGTATTAAATATAAATTCAATTTTAATAGGCAAATAAGGATATTGAATATTAAATTTTTAATATACATTTCAATATGTGTCAACTAATCGAAGAAATTACTTTCACTAAAAATAATTTAAATCAAAAAAACATACAAATAAATGTTTAAAATCATAATTTTTTTCTATTCTTAAGTTTGAATTGAATTAGGCCAAATAATAAAAAATATAAATGTCTCATTATACTTTCATTAATCTCAAATATTCAGGTAATATTTATTTATGAATATGAACTTGATATTCGCAACCCCTTTTGTGTGTCCAGATAATATAATTATCGGATATATCTCGATGTCATTAGAAGAAAAAATATTTGTACCAGCTATTATTTTGGAAAATGTACATTAACCAAGAAAAATGTGACATTTTACGAATGACAAAAAATACTGCTTCCGATTGAAAGTGTTTGTTTTTTTAATGTTGAATAGCTTGATGATTTAAATCAGAAAATTAGAAATGATAAATTCAATTAATGTTTAATAATAAAAATAGAGCACAATCTAAAACTATTTCATCTTATAAGAATGGGTTGGAAATTAATTTGTAAATTTTATTGATCTCGAGTCGACACAATGTATTAAATTATTCGTACTTTATTTCTTTAATTTTCAAAAAAAACCATTTCATCTAAAAAATTTCGGAAAAAAATTATGCCATTAAGTGCAATAATTAATATATAATTGAAATAAAAAAATTAACTCGATTCGAATATTTAATTGATCAAAAATATTTTTTTTCTATTGTTAAAAGTTAAAAATTCAATACTTTTGTCTTCAAATCCGATTCAATTATAATTAAGGCTAGAATTTTTTTTTTTTCACATTTCGCTATCATAGGTTCGTAATTAATGCCTTTGAAAAATCAAATTTGAAATAATTACTTGAATTTTGTGAATTGTATGCTGTGAAGTATTTTTTCCATCCAATTTTTAAGGTCGATGTAGTATGTATTAGTTAATTTTTCACATTCACATGATATTAAATGAAACATATGCTTAACGGAATACAAACTTATTAGTTATAAAAAGTATTATAAAAATTTTGGTTTTTTCTCAAAAAAGTCAAATATTTTGAATTTTCTCCCATCTTTTCCTTTGGCAATAATGAGTGAAATATTTTCCGTTTGTGTTTCCTTTTTTTATTATATCGATTGCAATTCTTCAATTATTCAAACTGAATTTTTTAAAACTTAGAAGTATTTTTCGTAATTCTAACATTTAATACTATTATTAAATTTTCAATAATGAATTGTAACGAAATTTGATAATTTATTACCTAGATAACTACTATGCAAATATTTCAATTAAGAAAAATGATATTAATTTTATTGTTCAAAGAAAATTAATAATAAAACATTTAAATTTGCATTAATTTAAGTTCATGCATCAGTTAAGATTATTCATGATTTATGCAGCTATAAAAAATTTTTTTTTATCAAGATTTTTTCGTAAGATTCGATTAATAATTTTAGCAAAGAAAGATTGAATTAAATTTCACATAAATTTTTCAGAAAACGAGTTGAAATTTTGAACTAATGGCTGATAAATATCGAATGAACATTTAAAGGATTTATTATGTAATTGATGATTAAAATTGAAAATAAAAGATAAAAATTTTTTTTGTTGATCAATTTTCAAAAACCTAATTTTTTAGAAAATTTATAAATAAAATTTTCAAGATCTTTTAGACTAAATATTTTATTATTTCTTTCTACTAAGGAAAAAATATACTGAAAATAGTGTAAATAAAAGTATGAGATTTCTAAATTCTTAAAAATTAGAAATAGTTTATAAATCATACGAAAAAAATCATAGATATTTTTTCATAATGGTAGATAAATTTTAAATTGATTTTTTTTTTAAATTTTAATTAAATAGTTAATACTGATTAATAATATTAATTTATTGTTATAATTTTATATTTTTGTATGAAATTTTTTAGTTTTAGCAATGAAATAAATAGAAAAAAATTAATTTGGTACAATTTCATTTATCAAAATTTTTACCCTATCATACAAAAATATTCAAATAGAATATATAAACGAACATCTGAAATTGATTTCAAATTTATTCTGAAATTTTCATATAGTCAATGTTTCGAAAATTTTTAGAGTTTCTTAATTCAGCTGGCTTGATTTTAATTTGTACCTTATTGCTACATGATTTATAATTCTGAATTTTATCTTCAATTATGTAAAATTTTATTGAAGTTTAGGTTATATAAAACTGAATTTATTGGTGCTTTAGATTGTTTTGTGTTTTGAAATTTTCAGTAACAATTTCAACTTAATTCTAAAATGTGGATGAGAAACTTTACACATGCTATTTGTTTGGTAAAAATCTTGCATCAGAACTAATTCTATCAAAGCCTGATTTACAATTCCTAGTTACAAAATAAAATATTCGTATTCGAAAAATAGCAAGTTTTTCACTCTTGAGAATACAACGCTGAGTTTATTGATAAATCAAGTATTGCTAATAAAAAATTTATCAATCAGATAGTATCAAATAAAAATTTTCATTGCAAATATATTTGAATTAGTAGACACACTTTTGGTTTTTGAATCATTTCAATTTACATATATATTTATTAATGATACACATTCATTCTATGAAATTGTAATTTTGAGATTTTCAATATTAATCTTACGACAAAAATTTGCATGCTCAATTTTTTTAATTTTTTTTGCTTTTCCAAATAAATTTTATTGTCCATTATTATAATTTTAGATCGGATTCTGAAAATTTTCTTCATTGAATTTTCACTTTCTAAATTTAGCTTTAAAATTCAAATGAATTAGTCCCATACTAATAGCTATCCTAACAAAAATTAAAAAAAAAAAATTCAACAGAGATTTCTCAAAGCTGAATTTAAAAATATAACTCAATAGTTATTTCATTTATCATAATATTTATAAAATTTAATGTGAATTGCTTTTTTGTTAATTACGAATGAAGAAAAAATTTTATAGTTGATAAAAATATCTGGTCTCTTTATATATATCCGAGATATATCTAAATATATTCTAATAAATTTAAATAAAAGATTGCATTTTGCTTTATAGATTTGGGCTTTAAATTTTCTATAGCGTAAATAACATAAATTTGATTATTTAAATCTTCTATAAAATAATGTACAAAACGCTCATGAATAAATAATGATAAATATTACAAAGTCACAAAAATTAAAAGATTAAAGTAGATTGCAAGAAATTTAATCATGAAATAATAATTCTCCCGATTTTTTTTCCTGAAAATTCTTAAAAATTGGAAATTATAAGCTTAAGATATTATTATTTTCTCAACAAAAACAGAACAAAAAAAAACAAAAACAAATAAATTGAATAGATTCGAATTTGAGATTTGAAAATTATAAAGTGATCACGATTGATAACTTTGACGAAATTAAATTAGATGTTGAATAATTGTATGAAATAATCCATAATTTATTTTAAAAAAATAAAACAAATTTCAAATAACAATTTTTTGGGGAATCCACAAATCTGAAGCGAATTCGAATTTTAGGTAAGAGTTTGCTAAGAATTTTTGAAAGAATTTGTTTGTCTTATCACCTTTTTTTCTTTCAAGCAAGTCAGCAAAATCTTTTAATGTGAAAACTATCGATTTCGCAAAATACAGATTGACTTGCTTATCGCCAATATAACTGATTTCTTTTACCACTAAATGTAGAGAAACGTTTTTTTTCCATGGGCACATTTTTAATCTCAAGTTATTTTATTCACATTTATAAAAAAAGCAAATTGTAAACAAACAATAATCCTGAGTTAGACAATAGAGAAAAATTTTTTTTAACCTTTTTATAAATATTATGTTAAATTTGAAACTTTATTTTTTTTGAACACAATTCTGATTTTATTCAAGTTTGAAATGATTTATGGCGTCAGACAAACTTGATAAAAAAAATTATGTGATAGCATTTCTTTTTTCCTCAAAATTAAAATATCTAAATATTGCGTGCATACTACGAATTATTAATAGTAAGGGAGCTAATCCTTGATTAATTTTTCATTACAAAGGTCAGGCGCCAAAAAAAAATCTTTGTATTTTTCAAATAAAAAATTTTTTAATTCACATTTTTATTTACTTTTAAATTAGTCATTGAAAAAAAATTTTTTAATGCAAATTATTCAATATTCAATGATTCATGGGATGGACAATCCATAGCAAAACTTGATTGGTAATTTTAACGATTTTCAACTTCAAAAATTGCTTAAATTTTGAACATTTGTAATTAAAAAAAATTTCTTTCTTAAATTAAAATAAAATATATAAATAATATATAAATAATGGCATTCGAATAAAATTAAAAAATTTTACAAATCTATACAATTTTACAAATAGAAAAAATTGACTCTGTCAACTAAAAACCATAGATGACAAAAAAAAAATTAATTTGACAAAAAATGTAATAAATTATTAAGAAAAATTAAATTTTTTCCATTTTATTTGTTTCTCGGCACGAATTTCATCGTTACTCAAGCTTGACAAGTGTTGAATCTAAAGAAAAATAATTCAATCATTCAAATGATTTTAAAAATTCCTAAAAAAAAGAAAAAAATTTCAAAAAACAAATAAATTGAATAAGTTACCTGTGTTCTCACATAATTGACAAGAATTTCTAATTTAGTATAATCGTTGCAATTATAAGCGAAAAATGTTCGCCAAAGCGATGCAGCCAATTCTCGATCAGAACCTATGAGACCTTCATCATAGGCGACAATAGCAGCATTAAATACTAAACTACAATCTTGAGTGAAATTTCTTTTCACTTTGGCTGGAAAATACTAAAAAATATGTGAAAATTAAATTAGAAAGTAATTAATTAATTGAAAATTAGAAAAAATAATCATAGTGTAATAAAAATTAATTTACACCCAATTTATTGACTCGAACTGAAAAATCTTCCCACATTCTTTTAATAATTTCTCTTTTAAAGTATGTTGATTCTTGACTACTGTCTGAAATTCGAATAAGAATCATCCAAACGTGAAGCATTGTTATTTGAAACCAAGATGAAATTGTGTCTTGCATCTCGAAATCTGCATATCAAAAAGGTGAATTTCAAGAATTATTTTTATTGTTAAACATATCAAAATTGTAAATGAAAAAAAAAGTTGCTTACATCTGAACCACTCTAAATAATCTATTTGATCGACTGCTGCTCCAAGAAGGTAAACGGATGCACATTGTAATTTCTTAAAGAATAAATTTAATTAGTTTTGGTTGTAAAGTAAAAAAATAAAAATTCACTAAATTAACTTTAGTTTTAAAATTAATTCTGAATTAAAATTTCAAGTAAATCAAGTACGTATTAATCGGTATTAGTAATTTTCAAAATTCACACTGTAATTCACAGTAACTTTTCAAAAATTTCTTCAATTGAGCTTAATTATAAGCCATCCTAAATTTGATTTATACTAATTTATCACATTTAAATATTCAGAAAGCATTACCGATCCAGAGTAAGTGAGTGATTTCAATTGCAATCGAATATCATCAATAGTAGGCAAAAATGAATTCTATTAAGAAATTAAAATAAAAAATTAGAAAATTTTTATTATATCTAAATAGTAATATTTTAAACTTAAAAATTTTACTTACCTCGAGTTGATAAGTTTGATGTAAATATCTATTTCGAATCTATTTAAGAAAAAATTTGTTTTAATTTTATTGATGATTTATTTAAATTTCAAAAGCAATGCATTAAATTTTTGTTTTTAAATCGATTAATAAACTTTAGAAATTTTAAAATAAGGAATAAAAGTACTTTTTGATTATTGGAGAAAATAAAATTTGCAGATCGATTAAGTTGATTTAGATTTATTTGATATTTGGCACAATTTATAAATTCGAATGTGCATTTAAGAGCGTTCATTTTAGATAATTTTGCGAATATTTCAAACTATCTATGTTGTGAATCATCTAAATTATACTAAATAATAACAAAATTCATTAAATAAATTAAATGAAACGCGTGACTTTTCCTCAGGTATGAATTTAAAAAATAGTTCACACTCAATCGCTCATTAGGCGCATATTTATTTATTTATATTATTAATATATATTTGGCTAAGCCGATTCTTACGCTAAAAAATGAAAATTTTTAAATTTACGCGCTGTATTATGATTGGGTGGGTCGTGTCGACAATTGTGAAGTCGGTTGAGAAAGCTAAAATTCCAAAAAATGAGTTCTAATTTAGCGAATAGAGCGAATTCACATTAAAATGGACTGTTGCTTCAAGTAGCTGATATACCCTTAACTTGTATATTAGATGCAGTAATTTTATCTTTTTCTCATTCGTTTTGTTTTTTTTTTTAATTTAAACTAGTACAATTAGTTAATTTTTGAAACTTCGATTTTTTTCAACTTTCTTTTTGTTCTATTATTTCCATTCTATTTAATTTCTTGGCACATGAGGCGCTCTTTTCTTAATTCTAAATTATTAGTTAATTGATCCTCAGGTGATTTATTTTAAAATAATAATTTTGTGTAATTAATTTGATAAAAATTCCTATGGTGCCAAAATTGAGAATCTGCTGTAGTCAAAATAATTAAATCTATTAGATAATTTAATAAAAGAATCAAAAAATAATCAAAATCAAAAAGGAATTTAATCATTCGTTATGAAGACAAGTTAAAATGTATATAAATTTTTAAAAATTTATACAAATATATTTCATAAATTATATGCAGAAGATAAATTACGAATGACAAAGCACACTCATTGCTCATTATAAAAAGATGATTATCTGATTAATTTTTTTTGAAGTACGACTTGTGTTATGATCGATTAGAACTTGATATTCTACTAAAATAATTAAATTAAATTTATTTTATATGCGAAATTCATTAAATTGGATGGTAAAATAAAGCGCATCGAATTGAGTGCCTGATCGAGACTTGATTGAAAGATTACATTGATCGACTCGACTTTATAGTGTGTACACATGTGTTTGTTCGCTAATTTACAATTTCAACGAAAATTCATTATCTGTAAGTCGAAATTTACCAATTAATGCGTAAATTAT
>BLXL01011334.1:0-10316 GCA_023170135.1 Acarapis woodi | reverse complement strand
AGATTGCAACAATAGTCAACAACATAATAACTATAATAGAGACTATAACAATTATAGTAACTATAATCGTAACAACTACTCCACAAATTCGAATATCAATTATCATCAATCACAGCAAACCAATCAACTGAATCAGCATCATAGGGCTTTTCAAACAATCAACAATTTTACTAGTAGTAATTCGAGTACGAACTCTAACAATCTAGCAAATAGTCTGAATAGTAGTGGTAGCACTTTAGGTGCTAGGCCATTGGAGGCCAATTTAAGCAAACAGTTTAATGTTTCTAATCAACCAACCAACAAACAAACACCTGCGCAATCACTCGATCGTCTAAGCAGCGGTTCGAATGATGATAAATCATTCGCAAAATGGGTGCCACCAAGTGTAACAAGTCGCAGTGAAAATCTTACACAAGAGGATCGTAACAATATCGTTTTTCGAAAAGTCAGAGGGTGAGAATATAGTGTTATTTAATTTACACAATTGTCTGAAATTCAAAATTGAAATTTGATTAAATTTTTTTTCTTTTATAAAGGATCTTGAATAAGATCACACCTGATAAATTTAACAAACTCAGCGATGAATTGCTTCTTTGTGAGCTGGACTCTCCAGCCATCTTGAAAGGTGTTGTTATGTTGATTTTCAACAAGGCATTGGAAGAACCAAAATACAGTTCTATGTATGCACAGTTATGTCGAAAAATCTCGGAAGGTGCGAAAAATTTCGAATACGAAAATCCAGATTATGTTAAGAGTGGGCCGCATGATAATACATTTTGTAAGTATTTGCTAGCCAAATGTCAGTATGAATTCAACAATAGATGTCAAGCATCAGAAGCATTTGGTGAAGGCCCTTTAAGTGAAGAGGATGAAGAACGTCGCGATCAAGCGAAAAAAATGATGCTCGGCAATATTAAATTTATTTGTGAGCTAGGCAAACAGAACTTAGCTGATGAAGGTAAATTTATTTAATATTAGTAAATAAATAAAAATTCTTTTTGTGAATTGAATTATTTATTAATTTAAATCTTTATAACTAAAGGTATTCTACATAGACGTATTGTGCAATTGTGCAAAAAGAAAACGAATATCAAGCATACTGTTGAAGATTTTGAATGCTTATGTCAAATTATGAAAACCGTTGGTAAACTATTGGATACTGAACGTGGTAAATCATTAATGGATCAATATTTTTCAAGGATGGAAAAATATGCACATGGTAATGAATTGCCATTAAGAATTAAGTTTAAAATACAAGATGTATTAGATTTACGTAGAAATAAATGGGTACCAAGAACTATTCAATTCGACCAGAATCCAAAAACATTAGGACAAATAAGAGAGGAAGCAACTAAAGATTACACTTTTTTACAATTGGGCGGCTCGATAATGGGCAATTATTCAATGAATCAATTTCCTGCTTCAGGTTGTGTACTGAATGTGCGTGGTAGTTCAAGCTACGGTCAACAGCCTCCATTTCAAGTGTCTGGTCAACGTGCTTTAGATGACTTATATGGTGCAAACTTACCATCAAATTTTGCCAACAGCACAAATAATAGCATGAATTCTTTTGAAAAACATGAAAACATTATCAATCCGGTAAAATCACATCAACCTTACGGTAGTAATGATGCTGAATTTCGAAGTGGAAACAATTACCAATCTAATCAACCACCAAGAAGATTAATTAACAACCAGCCATTCCCGAATAACAATGCTAATCATCCTCGTCACATAAACAATAAATTGAATGATATGTCTTCTTCATCAAGTAATAGCAGTCTTCGTGGTGATGATGAACAACAAATGAATTTAAGGAATCAACAACAAAATTACAATAATCGAAGAGATAACGATCAAGATAGAGCACCACAACAGAACTACAATCGACAGCAGCCAAATAATAACTATCACGATTCTAGATCAATAAACAATCGATATAATAATTATAATAATAATACAAATTATCAAAATTGTAATAACAGTGGTGAACGTATGAATAATATGAACAAGCAATTGAACAATATGAATTTGAGAGATCAAAATCCGCCGAACAATCGTGAATTGCCACCTAGATTTCAGAAAATGCAACAACAACAACAACAACAATCAAATCAATCACATCAGCAATCCAATCAATATCAGCATCGAAATTACAACAATCAACAACAGTCAAATCCACAAGACTACAACAATCCCCATCAAAACAGACAGCCGAACCACTATAATAATTATAATCCTAATGGTTTAAATTATAACAATCAGCAGACGAATCAATACCAGTCGCGTCAATTGAATAACAATTATAATCAAAACAATCCTAATTATAATAACCAAATGAATAATATGAATCAAGCGCCCTCAAATCCGCCATACAATCAAAATAAACTGATCAATCCAATACCAAATTTCAATGCTATGGACAGTAAAGATATTTCATTACGACCAGCTAAAAACTTTTTCTCGATGAAACCACCAAGTCTTGGTCAACCAGGTGCAACAAATCCTATCGGTGGTAACAGAATCAACAATCAATTTGATTCTTCTGTGAAAGATCCTGATGGCAATCAATTGAACCGACCTCAATTAACGCCCATCAAACCATTTGAAAAGCCAACTGTAGCGAATATTCAACAAAAAATTGAACAACAGCAAAAAGATCAGAAAGAGGAATATTTGAACAAAGTAAATGAATCATTGAACAAATTGTTTAGAAAAGAGATAGACGAAACTGAATCGTTAAATAGAATCAAATCTTTGAAAACGACAAAAGTAAGCAAAAATCAATTGTTAGTCCATATTATGGAATATGGTCTAGATAAAAATGAACAAGAACGTGAACAAGTAACTAAATTTGTAACTAAATTTAAAGAAGGCGATTATTGTACTGTTGATGATTATATTGCTTCATACAAACAAATTCTAAGTGCAATGCGTGATCTTGAGGTTGATGTGCCTAAGGTGAAATCTTTCGTCGCTGTGTATCTTGCTCAAGGTCTAAGTGATGAAATAATAGATCTTAATCAGGCATTCGATTTGGCGGTCAAAACAATTTACTATCCGTTATTCTTACTTTGCTTGCAGTATTTAAGTCAAAATCAAGAACAATCGTGGTTAATAAAAAAATTTAAGGAAAGTAAATTAGATCTTATGCAGGCTCTTCCAGAAATCGACCGTAACAAAGAACGTCTAAGTGAAGTTTTAAGAGATCGTCAACTTGGCTTTCTTTATCCACTATTACGAATCGAATCTGAATTAATGAAGCAAGTAAATGCGGGTTGTGATATTGCTCCCAAACAATTGTATACGTGGATAAAAGAAAACGTTGATTTAGATTTACAAAAATCAGAAGGTTTCATCATAACTCTATTCACTTGTATTGCCAAGTATGTAACAGAAAAAACAAAAAAATCAATTGCTGAAATTGAAAAAGAAGAAGGAACAAACACTGACAAACGTATTATAGAATTACAGAAAGATGTTCTTTCAAAATATGCTCAAATATTTCAATCATTTTTGTTGGATCATCAAAACTTACAATTAGCTCTTCTTTATGCTCTTCAGACTTACTGTCATAAGTTGAATTTTCCAAAAGGTATGATATTCCGCTGGTTTATTATGTTATACGATCTAGAGATTGTCGATAGCGAAGTATTTTTAAAATGGAAAGAGGAGGTGAATGATGAATACCCGGATAAGGGTAAGGCTTTATTTCAGGTGAATACATGGTTGATTTGGCTTGAAAAAGTTGAACAAGATGAAGATGAGGAAGAGGATGAAGAATAGTGTATCCTTTGCCACATGCGATCGTTTGTTTATCTATTGTTTTGATTAGATATTTTTACATAAATTCCAATTTTCAATCACAGTTAAGAAAGAATCGAGATCATAAGTGATCTAGTTTTATTTTTAGGTTTATATATACAAATATTTATTTCTCTCTTACACTTGATTGATTAACATAGGTTTCAATATATTTAGTGGCTAAACCTTTTCCATCTATCAGTTCATTTATTAAACGAAAATTATGATTAACACAAATGAGTACGATAATGTAAACCTTTTTTATTTCTTGTTTTAAATGCACTCCCCCTAAATTTTTAAACGAATGGATTTGATACAAAGCAAACAAAAAAAATTTTGATAAGCTTAATTTGATAACATAATTATATCAGACTTGATAGAATCTTTTTTTTTACTAATTGGAAAACAAATTATCTGTGAATTCTTTTCTCTGGTGAATTCCAAATCACATGCCTACACTATATATATTTATATGATCAATTAAAGATAAGTCTTTTTTGATCATTTTATAATAAATTTTTTTTTATTTTTGTTCATCATATAAGATTAACTGGCCTTTCTATCTTCGGATTACTTCGAAAAGACTGATAGACTGATTGAATATTCGATTTGTGGACAATTTATTATAATTATTTAACAATTTGAGATGAATTTTTAATTGTAATCCTATCTGTCTGCCAATTATTTATTAAATTAAATGGCTATTTATTATTTTTTTTAATCCTAAATCTTTGAGAATTAATAAGTTTGCTGAATTATGAGAATATGTTTCACCGACGAGAATAAAATTTGATTCGATTAAAATTTTGTGCAATCTGAATTTTAATTGCAATAAAAATTTAGGCAATTATTTTAAAAAACAAACATAAATTTTCAAAATTATATTACAATATTTACAAATATTTAAAGGCTGCTCTAAATTTTCTAAAGTTTAAATCGATCAATAAAAGTGATGAAAATAAATCATGAAGAAAAGATCAATGTTATAAATTTTCACAATCTCCAACACATGTAAGCTAATAAAAATTTCTTTACATAATTTAAGATGGATTAATAAGGCAAGTAAAATGTTTGATATTTGATAAATTAACATTTTGAAATTTTGAATTTAGTGCATTGTTACTAATCCGTTGGGTGACGCTAAAAGGTTAAAAATTTCTATTTTAAAATTCTAATCGTAAGTTTATATTAAATGAATTTAAAAAAACGAAGGGTAGATGGTTTTCTTATAAACGGATTTTTTCGAGTTAAAGGATAATTTTATGGATTAATTGAAATTAAAATGTCCGGAAGAGGCCGAGGTCGCGGTCCGACTACACCGATACCAATGTCAAGCATTGCTTTGAATCGTAACGAAATCAGTCAGAATGTTTTAACGCTACCTGAACTCTTTCCACCAACATTTTTTCGAGCAATCAAAATTGAACCAAAAGAAGTTGATTTATTTTTAGTCGGCATCAAACAGAAACTGAGAACGGATTTTAAAAATTCTCAATATTATATTAAGGAGATAAGTGATAAGCCGACAATTGATCGATATTCGGATAAATATGAAACTTTTTTAAATCAGCCACAAAATGAAGTAAAAACTTGGAATTATGATCTTTTTCCAGATGAATTGAAGCCTAAATTAAAAACAAAAGCTAAAGAGATGACCAACACTATTAAGGCAAAAAAAGTGACGTTTGATGAATTGAAAACTAAATTGGAGAAGTTAGAAAGTAATGAGAACGAAGAGGAAAATGTGGAAGATGAAGAAAATGATAATGAAGAAGAATTAGAAGCTGGTTTAGTCGAAGAGGATATTGAAGAAGAGACCGATTATGCGATGAGCTATTTTGATAATGGAGAAGATTATCTAAACGAATCTGATGATAATTTAGGTGATGAAGCGACTTTTTAGAATTAAAAATTTTCAAATCACACTCATGTATTTTAAAATTCATTATTAATAATGATTTAAAATAAAGTGAATTTGTTCTTCTGTTCAAATAAAACAGACAAATGTTCGTTATGAATGTTTGTAATATTTTTGAATTGTTTATTAGTAATTGTTTTGTAACCTAACTTGTCCATTAGGGGTTTGCATTTAGTCTGAATTTCATCAATTTTCGACCAATTTAACTTGTGTACCCAATCAAATGGTATTTTTGTTGAATTTCGCTGTGTTGAGTGTGGATCGGATGACAATTTTTTTAGATACCAGTTTTCAAATTGAGTTTTGAACATATTTTTATTGTCTATTTTTGAGGATGCTGTATGAGTAAAAACAAATCGTCTGATATTGTTCGTGAAAGGCAGATTCAAAAGTTTAAATAACCGATCAGAAGAGTTCAATGGGTCTATGGCTACTGTCTCAAATCGAATTAAAAATAACTGAATTGGATATCTTGTTGAGTTTGTTAAATTGATTCGATTGGTTTCATCTGATCTATATTTTGAATGTAAAGTTTCAAATTCTTGGAAATCTTTATTCATTTCTTTACATAGACTATCTATGCTTGCACATGATACTCTAGTTTTGCACCAGCTCAAATTTTGCCGGCTTGAATAAATTGCACGAGGATCTCTAACTAAGTAAATGATCTTAATTGGTTCAACATTTATTGAATTATTTTCCAACATAGGAATACTAATTGAATTATTGATCAGTTTTTCTGAATTAATTGTCAGATCAGTTTGATTATTTGCATTTTTTATCTGGTCAAGTAAATTTAGTTTAGTATTAATTTGTATATATTGCTCAAATTTTGAACTTTTCTTGTTTAGCACTTTAATTAAATCATAAAGATAAACTCTAGTTAACTTGGTTACTCGTTGGTCAGCCAAATCGCATACTTGTTTCACAAAATTTTCATCTGAGCACTTGGTTTGATTATATCTACATAAACTATAAAGAAAATGATTCCAGGTTAATAAAAATTTGTTGGCTTCTTTGGAAATCCAATTCAAATATTTCTTCGATGTATTACTATGAAAATTACATTCATTTATCATATGTACAACAAAAGCAATACTTGCATCCGATTTTGTATTGTTACTTGGTAGTCTTGATGCTACTGACCTATAATTATAATTATAAACATGATCTAATTAATTCAAATGTAATAATATATTGTGAATATATGCATACTTAAAATGTAGGGGTTCAAATTGATAAAAAGTTCTAAAATTTTGTTGGAGCAGATCACCTAAAAATGAAGACCCTGATCGAAAATAACTCAACAAATAAATTCGATTGATTTTAGTGACGTCTTTAGGTGCGAATTTGAGTATTGATATTGGATCTGACTGGATAATTTTAGCCCGATTATTGAATTTAAAGTTTTTTTTTTGATTCAATAATAAATTAAGTGGGTTAAACATGTGTCGCTTCATAATAGTTTGTTTCGATGAACTTTCACTTCCATTAATTAGATAAGAGGTTGATGATAATGCGGGTTGATTGATTGATAGTTTGTTTGCTTCAACTTCATTTATCAGGTGACGAAAATAGTTTCCATTTGGATTATGTTTTTTCATCAATTTCAAATATTTTTTCTGAATGTCTTGTTTTGAATCAAATTTCATTCGCTTTTTGAAAATTTCATCTCTCATTTTTTTAAGATTCATAGAAAAATATTTTTCATTTTTATTCATTTTTCTTTGCAAATGGATGACTTTACGTGCTAAAAAAATAGGCTCATAATCACCGAATCCATCTAATGTAAATGGAAGGGTTTCCTTAGTCAATAAATCACCTGAATCGGCCTCATAATCTACATTAAAGAGAAAAATTTTTTCAATACTTAACTCATTGACTATAAATTATTTTATCTTTCATTGAAAAAAAATTTAAGAATATGCTATGCATTCAAGATTTATGAGTATATCAAATATTTAACAGACCTTTAAAACGTTCCAGGACATCAGAATCATCAATCTTATGGTCAAAAAAGCTAATAGCTTTTTTGCTTAGTAAGTGATTTGAAAGTGATTTTGGAAAGATAGCTTCAATGATCAACATAAGAATGCAGATTACGAGCAACACTAAAAAAATATGAAATCGATCGATTGAAACAAACGACCTTAACCTGATTCGCATTATCAAATTATTTCATTTAATTTAATTATTCAAAAATAATCCTTAAAAAACTATTAAAATTTTAATTTATCCAAGTTTATTCGTATTTTCAAGATTCTCTACTTAAAATTCAGACGATTAGATAAAATACAAATCCAAATCTAAATTTATATGCATAAAATTGTATTTTCCCATTCAAAATAAACTTGTATTTTAAGAATTTTCATTGTTTCTTGATTAAATTTGAGCTTTATTTTGAATTTAGAGATGATAAAACCATAAGTAAAATAAATTTTGAAAATTATTGGTGCCGATTAAAAAAAATCCATATGAATTAAAGTGTCTTGAAAGTTTCACGTGCAAAATTAGTACAATTTTTTTTAACTTCTTTTCGAACGTTGTCTAATACAATTCGAACAGATTTATATGAAGTGAATGGATGAAGGGTACACTGTATATTTGATCAAAAATTTCTTCGTTCGGTAATGATTCGTATTAGAATTTACAAATATTGCTTTATAAATTTTAAGTTTTGAGAAAAAGAAAAGAGGTCATACATTAAACTTGTTGAGAGGGAACTTGTGTCCACCAGGTTCCTTTTTTTTAAAAAATAAAGTTGGCATAAAATCTTCATTTACCACTGGAGCGCTTGAATTTCTAAAATTTATTTTTTTTGAATACTTATTACCATTTAAAATTAGAACTTATAATAAATTTAACTGATTTATACTCAAAGTGATTTTTAACAGCATAAAGAAAATGTGTGATTATAAAAAATGTCGTATTAGAAAATTTTCTTTGATTAATGAATTAGGATTTTAAAATGCGAAGAATTAATGTTAGTATTTTTGAATTACTAAACACACAAATACTTATTTTTACTTTTTACTAGAATTTTCAGTGAAAAAAATTTATTTTCCATTAGTAAAATATCTAGAATATTCAAGAAATTGAAAATTTACGGCTAAGGATTTTCGGGCGCAATTGATGTTTAAAATTTTTAGTTAAATTTTTGATAATATTACTGAGTTGCAAAGATACATAAATTAAATTATTTGAAAATTTAAAAAAAAATCACGTGAATAAATAACAAAATGGAATTGAGTTTTAATTTTTGATTTAGGGCGCAAAAAATCTGAAGTTTTAAATGACAATTTTTATTTTATGCAATACAAAAAATAAACATGTTGAGAATCAAATTGAACGATTAGCTTCAAATTTAAATTTTTTTTTTTTATATTGGCAAGTTCAGAAAAAAAAAGTATAAAAAATTGCAAACAATACAAGAAATAAAATTAGATTGTTTCAGTTTATTTGAAATTTTCACAATAAATTTGATTTATTCGAAACTTGGGATTGAATCTCTAACTCGATTTTTTTGGAAATAATTTTAATCGTTTCATAATTTAAAATATTAAGTAGTGATGATTAAAAAAACTTAGTCATTCAAATCAAATATAGTATATGATATGAGTTACAAATAAATTTACAACCAAATTATTCAAAATAAATCAATATGAATCAAATAAAAATATCAATTCTTATTGAGTCAATTCTATAAGCTAAATGAAACTTTAAAGTTAAAAATTAAAAAAAATTCAATTATAATTTCAAAATAAAACGACTATTCGAAATCGAAAGTAATTATTCAAAAGAAGTGAATTTTAAAACGTAAAGTAGTATGACTAGTTTGCAAAAAAACATAAATCTTCACTATAAAGTTCTATATAATGAAGATCTTACAATTATCAAAAAGCACTTAGTGTGAATGCAAAGTTTTAAATAAGATATTTCATAAACTAGTTACATCTTCTAAAGCGATTATTATGATAATGATTAAGGAACTTTGATGGACAATGAATCTCTATTTATTATAAAATTTTCTAATCTTACCTGTTTGTTTCGAATACATATTTTATCAATTTAAATAAGACGAAAAATTTTTTAAGTTTTATTTCAATCAAATATAATTTCAACATAGTTTTTTTAGTAATAGAGAATCGAATAAGATAAATTAGATGAGTTCAGCTAAATTCAACCTTACAGCAATTATTAGATTTGATTTTGTCTTTTTTATACAGATTGCAAAAAATCTAAAATTACTGATATTCTTGTAATATATTTGACTTATGATGGACTGAGTCCTTTACTCAAGCGACGCATATGAATCATGTCTTCGAGTATTTGCTAAAATTTCTTAGTAATGTAGATATGCATAAATTGATTTACCGCTTGCCTTTAAATATTTGTTCATTATTATTTTTAAATTTTTCATTAAATTTGTTAAATTAATTAAAATCTTATAAATTTTTTGAAAACTTTTCTTCAAATAAACTTTATATTTATAAAAAATAGTTCCTTATTAATTAAAACTAACAGTTTCAATATTAATTTTAATAATTCTTTATATGCATTTTTATTAAAAAAAAATTTTCATAAAAAAACATTT
>BLXL01011331.1:0-12034 GCA_023170135.1 Acarapis woodi | reverse complement strand
ATTGAGTGATTCGTATATTCTAAAAAGGTGGTTTTCGAAATTTTAAAATATATATATTAATATTTCACAACGTCACTTTGATATAAAAAAATAGTTTTTGAAATGTTAAAAAATAAATTTAATAAATTCGATCTATACGAATTTGCTATATTTTATTAATACTTAAGATGAATTTATAATGAATAATAAGTTATTCTAAAGATTATAAATCAGAAATATTCGAAATTTCGACACACTGTGTTCTTTTATAGTGATTCAATCCTAATTATTTAATTTCACAACATAAAAATTTAGAGAACTAATGGAAATAAAAAACTATTAGACAAATGGTTAATAAGGATTGCTTTTTTAATTTAGCTTAATTGTAAAAGATGATTTAATCGACAAATTAGTTATTCCAAAAAAAAATTTGTATCCTTGTTGATAATTGAAAAATAGTTGACAAAATCGATATTCAATTTCGAAAATCAATTTTTATGAATCGCATAAAAAAAATTTAAAAATTTCTTGTGATAAAATTTTTTTCGAAAATATCTTAAATTGGTTTGTCATTTGCAGAAATATTCACTCAACATGATCATTTTCAAAAAATTTTATAATTTGTTTTTCTTTCTAACTGCTAATTACATAATTTAATTTTAAATTTTTATTGCAGTAAATGAAAATAAAAAATCAAACATTTTTTATACACGATAAGCTTTTGAAGTTGTAAAAAAATAAGACAATTGATTTAAAGCGTTTAATGATTAGTTATTGTGAAAAATTATTTTATTTTTTATTTGGAAAACCGATTAATGTCGTGAGAATAACAAGCCAATTTAATTAAGATCAATTTAAAAAAAATAGAAAAAAAGACTTTCTTCCTAAAAAAAAAAATTTACCTTTGAATCAATCAATCAAAAAGTAATAAAACATTTGTACTCCATAAAAAAAATTTTTACAAAAAGCAACAGAAATACTAGTATTTTCAATATCATTTAATTTGAAAAAATTTGTAAACTTTTGATGAGTACATTTCACTAAAAAAATTCTCAAAGGAACGAATCATATGTCGCATTTTATTTGAAGATATTTTTTTTTTATCATTCTTACATTTAACAGACCAATTTTATTAACTTGAATAATTTCTAGAGAAATTTTATCTGACAGTTTTTTTCGATGACCAATCTTATTAGATTCGATTTTCGAATTTTCTCGTCTTATTCTATATAAACAAATATTCCTTGTGAAATATTATTTACGAAAAGTTTTTTTTTAATCTAAAAAAATAATAGCATTATTTTTTGAAGTGAATAAAAATTTCAATGATTTTGTGTGTGAATATGCTATAGTTTTCAATTTTTTTAAAAATCGCAATATATAATTTAATATGTTTTGTATGAAAATAAAAGTGCTCACTCTTAATTCAAATTAATAAATTCGAATAATAAAAGTTAAACAGCTAACCAACAAATTTTAAACAAATATCATCAATGAAATCAAGTAAACATCTATGATTTGATAAATTTTTTTGTTAAAAGGGCAATAAATAATTACAATTTATTTTATATATTTTGAAATATAAACAGTTATATTCAAGATATTTTTTTCATCTAAAAATTTTAATACATTTTAGTCATATAAATCGGACATAAAATTCAGATAAATTATTAAATCGATTAATCATTCTCTTAATTTGTTATGCTATGGTCGACGCTGAGGCTTATCTAACTTGAATTCACACAAATTTTTATCGAAAATTTTTTATGTGAGCTTTTTCGGAACATCGAAATCGAATTTATTCTTGTGTAATTTACACAATGTAAATTTAGTACTGTGTCATACACACAAAATATCAAAGTAAATACTATTAAAACATGCGAAAATTGATTGTTTCAATACCTAAAATCAACCTAAAAAATTTTTTGCGTATAGTATTTAGAAATTATGATGTAATACACTCTATAGAGTTTGGAAATTTTGAAGTTTATTTTTTTCAATACACTTGTTTGTCTTTATCGGCATTATCAATTAACTATATGTGTATGTTTTTACATACAGAGGGACCAAACTCTAAATACTTGCCCTAAGAATCTAAACTAATGGTTTCACATAAATAGAATTGATAATATCTAGATCTGGAAGACAAAAGATATTCGAGCCATTTATTATGATCTTATTTCAAATGGTATATCTAAAATTTCAATCTATTTGCTGAGATCATATCTAGCATTAGGAAGCGTCACGATATATATTTTGTATCATTTATAATCGAGCGCATGCTATATTGCATTGAAACACAACAATCTGAAAGATAGAAATGAAAATAAAAGGTACTTTAAATGTGCCCATTTTAGAGGTGTCATTAATTTTCATCTTCTATAAATCGAATGCTATTTCATTGAATTTTCTAAAATTTATAATCTTTTACTGCTTTAAAAAAAGATAAATTTCACTTTTGTTTAAATTGTTGCAAATTTACTCTTTAATAACTAAAATCTTTGAGTGCTATATTTAGTTTGATACTTATTTTTTTTATCCCATTAAACTGATGGCTCATCTATACATTGTGCAATATAGATGTGTAAAATAAANNATATTTCTGATTTATAATCTTTAGAATAACTTATTATTCATTATAAATTCATCTTAAGTATTAATAAAATATAGCAAATTCGTATAGATCGAATTTATTAAATTTATTTTTTAACATTTCAAAAACTATTTTTTTATATCAAAGTGACGTTGTGAAATATTAATATATATATTTTAAAATTTCGAAAACCACCTTTTTAGAATATACGAATCACTCAATGGACTGAATGTCAAAACAAAAAAATATAATAAAATAAATTTACATTGTTGTCGAAAAAATCATTAAAAATGACTTTGATGTAAGATTTGTTAAATTCACACATTATGTATCTACTAATCAATTTGATAAATTTTTACTTGAAATTTTCTATTATTGAAATCTTCATAAAAACAATTATCTTTTTTCTTCTTGATTATACTGAAAAGTTTGCAGATAAATGTATCTCACATTTTTTTATTTTGATGTGTCTCTTTAACCAAAGATTATTCCCAAAGATTTCACTGTATAGATACTGTGTAATGAAATTTGCAAAAGATTTCATTTATTTTTTTTTCTTTACTACAGCTATTAAAATATTTTTCTTTTGAAAAATTCACATAGAATTTGAATAGACAATAAAGAAGATTCTAAAATATATTTAGATGAATTGACTGAATTTATTTTCGAAACTTAGAGAAAAAAACGAAAATGTTTATAAAAAACTCAATAAAATTAATAATTTTTAATAAATTTATGTAAATTGTGTGGAATCTATTTTTATCTAAAATCGTTACGAAAAAATTAAATTTCTCATATCAATATACTTTAAATCTCAAAAGTTAAAAATATTTGAAAAATCAATGCCCAAAATATTTTGTTCGCTTTATTTTCGGATTTAAATTTATAGAAAAGTTCAATTTTAATAAATAAATGATGTATTTTTCAATGCTTTCATTTTGCTCTAAAAATTAGACTAATGAAGAAATTTTTTTTGTGAAGCGATTATTAATCAATAAAGCTATTCAACATAATTTCATAAAAGTATCTTGGGAAGATAATTTAAATATATGCAATTCGTGCGGGGTATAAATCAAGTTACTCGATCATTAAATACTCGAAAAAAAATAAAAACAAAAAATTTGTCTTTTATGTTTTTGTTACACTTGCTAAACTCGTAAATTTTGATGGTTTTTAGTTTATTAGTGTTTTAGCCGTGCAAAAAATTTAATTGGCAAACAGGTCATTTTGTTCGAAAAATTGTGTGTGTTAAACACATTGTATCGAAAAATGAACACAAAAATATTTTTTTGCTTGAAGAACTTTGAATACTTTTTTTATTTGAAAAATTTTATATATTTTGTATCTACCTTAAGTGGTTGTGTGTTTAGAAGATTCAAACTCAGTAAATTTAATAACTTCAAGCATCATAAACAGGGAGGTGTATGAATAATATTCATTGCTTGAATTTTCTACATTTTAAGGTTAAGCTGTGTATAAAATAGAATTTATGATGTAGTTTTATATTTAAAAGTGTCTTTTTATGACGTTTAAGTTCATGTTCATCTCAAATAAACTATTTTTTACATATTACAAAAATACGAGAAAAAAATATAAAAATAGTCAGTTTAATTGTTTGCTTAGATCATAATCGTAATATTGTTACAAAATAATTATATTGACGGCAATAATTTTCTCAACTAAATAATATTAGATTAATTATGAACTGTATTGAAATATCTGTTTGAAAAATTCAAGAATAATTTTGAAAAAAATGCAGCATCATGTATAATACTATTTTTTTTGGATTTGACTTGTTCATAGGCCATCTTAAATACTCAAACCCTTATTACATTTTAGCCATTTGTTTTTATCTTTAATTGCAATGAAAATCGTTTATATAAGAGATTCGAATTTTTATTATTATAAACTTTGTTATGAAATATATTAAAAAATAATGTAAAATTTTAGCTAGAGAAAATTTAATAAATAAAAATAAACAATTCTAAGTTTATACAAATTAATAATTGGTTACTTGCAATTAGCATTTCAAAGAAAGTTTTTGTCAACTTATTAAATTGACCAAAATCAAAACTAATAAGAGAATTAATTTGTACAGTAAATGAATATTACATTAAGTGTTTAACATAACGCATACTTCTGCATCACAAAATTACAAAATTTTGATGATTCAAATTTTTTTTTAGATTTTTCATTATAATTTATTCATATACAAACTGAAAATATTTTCTATATATGGAAACACATTATCTTCTCATTAAAACATTTGAAATTCGCTTCAATTTCAAATCGTTGTTTACAAATTTTGAAACTGATTAGAGACCAAAAATTTCATTTAATAAATATTCAGATTACAAAATGAAATGACAATTATACTCGTTCAACCAAATGAAAAAAAAAATTCTTTATACAAGCTTTTGTAAATTTAACTATATTGATGAACACTTGATTAATCTAGATAAAGTTTGAAATGATATTTAATTAAATGTTTTTTCATGAAACAAAACTCTTTAATCATAAAAGTCTCATTCTTATTTGTACATAAAACAAGGACAATAAATTAACTTGAAAATTCGTATCAATTAGAAAGAACATTCATAGGTATTCTTTTTATTTATAAATGAATTATATTAATTGGTAAGTTTCTAATTTAAAAAAAATATATTTATTATATCTTTCTGATATAAAATTCTTTGTCATTTGAAATACTAAAATTTGTTTTCAATTAAAATTTAAGCTTCTATCCGATAGTGTAAAATTTTTTAAATAAATTTAAGCACAAAATTATAAAAAAAAGAATAGTAATATATATGATTTGTTTGATATGTCAGTATCAATTTTTATGTTATAGAATTCGTTTTGAAAATTCGCTTGCAAAAAAATAAATAAAACTTGACTATTTTAAATATAATTGACAACTTCTAAAAATTCAATAAACAAAAAGCTGATTTTGTTGTGCTTGCAAAAAATTTATTTAATATAATTTTTTGATTAGTCTTAAATTTTTATTAGATCTTATGCGACCAATAATTAAAGATATGATTTTTTGTGAAATCATAGAAAAAAGCAACAATTAGTCTTCTTGATCAAAGTTTTTATGTTTGAGACTTTATGAATAAAATAACTGATTAGAGAAAATTAACCAAACTTATTAATTTGAGAAGATCTCAGCAAAAAGTTAAATAAAAAGTTAGATTAAAAAATGGTTTTTTAGTTTGAATAAAACTAATTTGAAAATCGCCCACTAAATAACCTATCGGAGTATTTATTAGATAAAGCATCGCATTCGGCTTTATTTTAGCAAATAAAAAATTTTATAAACACTATTTAGCAGACACCCATCAAATAAAGAATGGAAAAGCACATGTTTACAAAGTTTGATTGTTTTGTTTTTCAAAATTTGACCAATAAATTTATAAAACTGATAATCACTAAAGCAACTAATCATTATTTAGCTCACCTGGTCCATTTTAAACTAATAAAACGTTATTCATTAAATGCTATTCATTAAGTAACATTCATTTGAATTCACTTAATAGACAGTCAAGTTTTTCACCAAGCTTGCCTACAAGGGACATTTAATTTTGATTCGTTAAGTTACTTAATAATAATAAAAGATTTAAGTTTGGTTTTTCAAAAATATATAGACAAATATTAGCAAAAACAGATTTGCAACTTGATTATCCATGTCTTTTTCAATTCAACATACAGTAACCTTTTAGCTTTTTAGAATATGCAACTAATAAGCAGAATTGTTCTAAAATACTTATCAGCTCTCTCTTCACACTACCACCTTTTAGTAGAGTGAGTATGTTATTAATATTCAAAAATTTTTGGATATAAAATTTCTAATAAGGTGAATATATATATGCTTAGTAATATTTGGTAAATATGATTAATTTGAAATTTTCAAATTAAAATAAAATTTCAGATAAAATTTATTCAACCCTAATATAGCCATTTATTTTAAATTTTAATTCGCGATGAAAAAATCAATGAATAATCTGTTTAATCTAGTAATAACATTTTATTTAATGTTTCATGATGCTTGAACAAGTAATTTAAAAATTTAAAGTGTTCAAAATAAATCTTTCAATAATAATTCGAAACATATATCTAGCTTTTAATTTTTGAATAATTTTCTCTTTTTATTAATCATAAAACTTTTGGCAATTGACATGTGTTTTATCTAAATTTTGATATTAATATATTTTTACTTTTTTAATAATTTGCTTCGCTAATAAAAACTAAATAATTTTGTGAAAATAACTCAAATTGACTCAAGTTAAATTTTGCGAAATCTCTTTAAATTTTTTAATTTAAGATGTAGATTTTCATATTTCACACAAAGTAAAAACTTTTATTATAATCTCTTTCTTTTTTTCAAACATTTCCCACAAATAAATAATTTTTTAGGAATTAAAGCTCCAATGATTTTATGTTAAAAAAATATATATTTTTTGAAACCCTCGAAAATTTAAAATTTAACTTTTAGAATTAATACTCATTGATCTTAACTCAGCAGATTTCAAAAAAAAATCGAAATTTGTAAAAACGAAAATTTGCAAGTAAACTTATCATCTAGATTTCAAGCATAGATGGTGAATAAACAATTTCAAATTGCAAAAAAATACAAGGATTTAAATTGATCTTAAATATTTTGCCTCAAATATGTGAAAATTCAAAAAATTTTGATTTATTTTTTTGCTGAAGAAAACATTTGTAAACATATGGTAAAAACATCGATTTTCAACCTGTTTCAAAAATAAATTTTAAAAACAAAAAAAAATTTATATTAGGTATTGCATGGAAATTTTTGGGTATTATTTTTTTTCCTATCAGGTTATTTATTTTCAGCTAGCGAGTAAGATGCTACTTTTAACTGGATTATAAGTCATAGTTACTCACAAAATGTAAAGCGTTTATACAAAAACGGAAATCGGATTTTTTATTTGTTTTCAATAAAAGATAATTTGGGATACATATACGAATATGAGAAAAAAAATTAAAGTGACTAATTTTTTTATTTGCGCTTAGCTCTAGTTACTCAAGTTCAACCTAGCGAAAAAAAAATTAGTGAAATTTAAACAAGAGAAAAAGTGATTAAACATTGTCGAATTACAACTAGCTTAAATGCACGCACTTCAAGCTAAAATTTGATCTAATCGTAAATAGTAACAATAGGTATATTGAGTCGAATAAAAGAAGCGAATTATTTGGTAATGCAATGTTCAAAAAAGTACAGGGCATATGGTAAAAAACGGCACAATGCTTTAAATGTTTATAAAATATCTGCACAATCATATAAAATGCACACTAAACAATAATATACATCCTTTAGACCATGTGATAGTCTCGAAATAAGTGTGATGCCATTTTTTGTGTTTTTTTGTTTCATTGTAATCCGAATTTCTATTTCTCACTCTTCAAGTACTATTAAAATTTACAGTCCTCTAAAATAATACTCTCGCTGCCTTCATAGTTTTGAAGTTGTTTTGATTCTTCCTCGTATCGCCGCACTTTTTAAATGCATATGTGTACATGCTTACCGGAAGCGTATTTAGAATTATTTTGAATATCACTCAATTGACAGTGTGTGCAAATTTCTTTTATTGAATGCCATCTAAACAGCATTTTGTTTAACAAGAAGCTTTTTAATGGAAAAATAATATTACAACTAAACCTTATATGTAACACATATCATATACATAATATAATTTATATATTTATATATTTAAGAGGTATTAAAACAACTATGATATATTTTTATATCAGACACTTTGAAACTTGTTAGACTTGTTGGCAAAGTGTAAGGATGATAAAAAAAGTTAAATAAATGAAAAAGAACACACAAAAAATCTCAGCCGTTACCAAGGCTAACAGTTCATCAGAAGTCCATGTGTTACGAATAACTATGTATTATTTAAAATTCTCTTAAACAGTTTTGATTATTAAACACATATCAGCATATTTTCACAAATTTGATTTTAGAAAATGCACAGTGTACATTGGTTAAATAATTTTAGTAATAGGAAGCGAACAATGACACTTCTACTCAAATGAACTAGGCAGACTGATGGAAGGAAAAAATTGTGTAACATGAGTAGAGGCTAGCAAAAAAAGAGGTAATTCTTATTCTACAAAATGTAACGGATATCTGTGCACATCCCATTTGCAGCCTTCTCAAATACCGTTAATTCTCTTTTAATTAAACTTACTTTTTTTTATACGACATAAAGAAATATTTTTATTTTAGAGTCTATTGGGTGAAGGCAACAGCTGACATATTATATTTTATGAAGATATTTTGAATGGAAAAGTTGTCAAAAATGAAAGGATTGTTTGTTAATTTAACTATAGATATTTAAGCTCTTTTTGCTTAAACAATGTTAAATTATATAAATTTTTATCATCAATGTACCTCGATGTGTTTTTCAATGTTTTATCATTTATATCATGTTATCTATACAATTCACAACTCAATGAGAGCACATTTAATAATATTTCATAAACCTATCCCCGTATGTTTTATAAGTACAATATATAATTATTTATAGTTATATAATACTTTGATTAATGAATATATATATGTAAAATCATATATTTATATAAATATAATTTCGATGCCAGGATCAACATTGAGATCTCGTTACCTAAATTCATCCTTACTAGGCATTCTTAGGCTATCGTCACCATTTAATATTAAACTAACTACACCGTGTCAATGTTTATTGCATACTCTTTCACTGACAATCTGCTGGATTTTAATTTGTCTCAAAAAATTCTTTTCGGTGATTCCTTTTTCACTGAATTTTTCTTTTAATTTGACTAAATTGATACTTTCAATTTGTCTTCTGCTAACTTAATCACTCGACTTAAAATCTTGATTTTGAGCGCTTTTTATTAATTTATTATTTATTTATGTTTTCATGTTTATTTAGATGCTATTTATCATTTAGCTGCATTCAACTAATCAGTGTTTATTCATTTGGTGATCTTAAAGATTGTTCACATATGTAAAAATTAGAATATTATAATTTTCTGCAGGTATGACCGATTAAAAATTTTATATTTTAAATTCTTAATTGTATCCATCATCATAAGAATGCAAATAAACTTTGAAAACATTATTTTTTTTATAAAACTATTCATCAAAAATCATTCTGCATATCATCTTATTAATAAATATATTCCGTAGCAATTAAATTAAGGCACAAATTAATGTCGTGGGCAATTAATTAGAGATGGAAATATTATCAGTCGAGTGGGGAAAAAAAATCATACAAAAATATTCAAATATGTTCATCGTGATCTTGTCAAGCTTATCTTTTGGACTTAATCTCATTTACAACTTTCAAACTCGCCCTCTTCATTCAAACGATTTAAGTATTTATAGTCATTTTAGCAAATGATGCATTAAAATATTGTTTTTCATCTCTTTAGTTATAGTTCTAGAACTATTGCAGACGCTTACTTTTGAGATTTTTACAGATTTTTCAAATATTTACGCAAAGTATCATTTGCTCATCAAGGTTTCAGGTGAAGATGTTTTCGTAATTTTTTTTGGATCTAATAAAATAAGGATGGTTCAAGGATGACAGCAAGAACTGGTTTCGTGCGCAAGAGATTTCAAGATGCAAATCAGATTACGCAATCTGCATTTAAGAACTATATCCGGGTGGTGTAGTGAGATATTTTAAAAATTTATTCTGTTAAATTTATACATACAGATTAAAAATAAATAAAATAGAAAATAAATTCTTCAAATGTCCACTTAAAAAGTCTAATTTTAATTTTTGTAGAAAATTATTTTATATAGAGAAAATTTTTTATGAAAAAAAAATTATGACTAGGGATGAGTTATGATTATAACTTAAAAAATTTTCAAAGATGGTTTTGTGAAATGACACTATAAGTTTTTTTTTTCAAAATGATTACTATCTTGTGTTGCACTTGTTTCAATTTCTTTTATTTCATCTTTGATCTTCAATTTTCATCTTTATGTTTTGTAAAGAAAATTAACTTTGTACATAATCGACTATATAAATAGAAATTTTCGTTTTTAAGATTTCTAATCGACTTGATTTTCAAGTCGCAATCTTTGACACTTACTGCTTGAGAATTTTGAGTCTTTTTGGGTGTATTTTAAAAATTAAACCAACATTTTACGTATATTTCCTTTTTTATTTTTGTGTAAAAGTTGCTTTAATTTATACCATATACTTACAATATTTGTATTTTATCCAAATGAACTGTCTTTCAACTATATGACAACATACGACAGACCGTGACAAAGACTACGTATCTTACCAGAGAACTCACAAGTCTCCTGAATAGCAATTTGCTATTTTAAGCGAAAAAAATTCTTACCTGTTTTATCGAATGATAAGCTTATTTAATTTATTAGCTGATAAAATTTTTATTTCTTTTCACTATTTATGTTGCGAGTTTTTTTTTAAACCTGTAGAGTTTATTTCTCTTGTAACTATTCTTTAATACAAAGGACTAAACACTAAAAATATTTCCATTTTGAAAATATAAAAAAAATTTCGGATTGTCCATTGATTGCTATCGCTAAGTCATTTCAAATTTTGTTGCTTTGAAACAGAAATTCTCGTTTTTTAAGTACTTTTTTAAAAAAAAAAAACCAACTTATCAGTTGAAAACTGTATTTACTAGAATAAGACTAGTCGTTGTGATAAAATTTTTCATTGAATTGACTGATGTAATTAAATTTTGATTACTTTTGATAAAACTTCAATTATTTTTTGTCTTGGAAATTTCGATTAATTCATTCATAATTATTTATTACTTTTTTAATTATGTTTATGAAATGTTTATGTTTATAAAAGAAAAAAAAAATAATTTAAATTTGAATTTCTCGAATATTTTTCTTTAACCTTGAACCACAATTTTTTATGTAATGTGAAATATTGGCCTAATATTATATATTTTAATAATAATATAAAAAAATTTAAATTTTCAAAATATTTTCTATCGATAATTTACATCTAAAAGCTTTTAATTAAAGAATTTTCTTTAAGATTTGAAACTTTATTCTTTTTCTTAAACTAAATTTTTGTCAATTTTTTTCAAGTCTTTTTTTTGCTAAAAACGAGATTTTTTTTTTAATAATTGCTCTATTAATTTATGAACACAAAAAACTAATCGAATATATTTTTCATCTTTTTTTTTGTTTTAGAAACAATTTCCGGTTTGCAAAATGTTAACGAAAGTTGCTGTGAAATTTTTTATTGAAATCAAAAATTTTTATTGAATTTGTTTATCTTAATTGAAGAATGAAGTGTGGCTTAATTATTTATTGCCCTTTTAACAAAAAAATTTATCAAATCATAGATGTTTACTTGATTTCATTGATGATATTTGTTTAAAATTTGTTGGTTAGCTGTTTAACTTTTATTATTCGAATTTATTAATTTGAATTAAGAGTGAGCACTTTTA
>BLXL01011329.1:0-11063 GCA_023170135.1 Acarapis woodi | reverse complement strand
ATTTTTTCTAATGTGTTTTTCAATGCTTCTACACTTGACGTTTTATCTAAATTTTTTTCCAGATAATTTAGTTTTGGAATATAACTAATATACAAATCTTCGATACTATTCTCAAAGTGGTCTTCGCATAATTTTTTCAATTTTTCCAATTCATCTAATGTCTGTTTATCGTCAAAATTTTTCTTGTACTTCAGATTTTTCAGATTTTGATTCATTTTCAAGATTTCATTATTTATATTATTGACCTGAATATTTATCTTTTCCAGTAATTCCCTTGAATTATAGAATAATAATTATAAATTGAATTTTTTTTCAAATCATTATTATATTAAAATATATTTCATAGTCTATGAAGTTATTTAAAACTTACCTATATTCAATAAATTTTTCATCTAGTGATTTATCATTCACTTTTTGAATTTGGTCTTTAATTTCATTTATAAAATCATCGTTATTGTTCACAAGATTATCAAACTTATCAAACTCAGTTACAACTTCAGTATATAGATTTATACTGTTTATTAATTGTTGTTCTGAATTTTCATCATGATTAATTGCAGGTAAATTATTTTGCAAATTTGTTATGGACATATTTAAAATATCTTTTATCGCATTAAAAATATTATTTAATTGATCGTTGATTAATCTAAGCTCTTCATCAGGATTAGTTTTAGAATTTAAAGAGGAGTAATTAAGATCTTTCATTTTAACACAAATTTCCTTGATAGTTTTCATTTCATTTATCAAACTAGCTAAATTTAACGAAACTAAAAAAATTAAAATTAATTTTTTAGTTATATTATATTATTCATAAACTTCATGATAATCATTACATATAATTACCTAATTGATTGTTATTAAGTTCTTTTAGTGTCTCTTTTATTTCTGCAAGAATTGAATCATTCATCAATTCGGACTCTTCGCTATCTGAATCCACAAACTCTATTATGGGTTCTTCATTTATTATATCCTCAAATTCATTGTAATTTTTCACACTTAACATTTGACTTGTATTTTCGAGTGATCCTTTTGATTTTTCAGGCATTTTAATTTGAGTAATTATCACATTTTCAGATGGATTCTTATTGTTGCCATTATTTATTAATTTCTTGAGTTTTTTATCTCTCAATTTATCATTTGCATCGTTATTGAACGTCATTACTTTTGACAAATTGGCTGCCGATGAAAAATCATTATCTTGATCTACTTGATCATTTACCTTTTTTTCCTTTTCACATAATAAATTTTTGTTATAACTTTGATCTAAACTATCAAAAATTTTTAATTTCTTTTTTTGTTCTGACTTTTCCATATTTTTTGATTGGTCGTCTTCTTTAATTGTTATATTTTCTGAATTTTCTTTTTCTAATTGAGCTTTATCTACACTTTTGTTTTCTTCGATTCTTGCCTTTTCTTTCAGTGCATTATATCTTTTATTGAGTTGTTGCCTGTAATATTCACAATCATCTTGAAATTGTTTTACACTTGAATAGTCATGTATTTTAAATTGGTTTGCTTTAGTTACCAAATCATTATTGATTCGATCTAATTCGGCTAATTGATTTTCAAATGTATTAATATCCTCATTTTCTATTAATTCGAACTTATTTAAATCGTATCTAAATTGTTTGATAAAATCGTCCACAAGTGTAACCAACTTAAATTCATATTCATCTTTTAACATTTTTAATTGATCAATTGCTTGCTTGAAATTAAGTTTTTGTCGACAACCTAGCTCAAATAAATTTTTGTTTGTATCAGCAAATCTGTTTTGTAATTTATCGATTTGGTCTGAAATGTTCTCAACATAAGTGCAACAAGAATTTATAGCATTATCTAGTGGCATCACATTAAATTCATTTAATTTCTCATTTAAATTTTCAAGATATTTTTCATTTTCCATTAAAAGAATTTTATAATTTTCAACCTCATCTTCTAGTTTAGAATAATGATAGCTCTTTGTATCTAAATCTTTGATTCCCATCTGAAGATCACTTGGCCCAAGTATAAATTCATTGTTTTCGAAAAATTTAATTGCTTTTTCATTCAATATATACTCTAATTTATAATTTAATTCATCTAATCGAGTATCGATCTCTAAAAGTCTTGCGAAAATTTCTGAATTTGATTCTTGCTTAGCTTTCATAAACGTCGATTCGTTATTACTTCTAATTTTAATTAAATCCTGATTCACTTTTTTGAATTCTTTAAAATTTTCACATTCTTTTGCTTTTTTCTCGATTCTCAGTAATTTTTCAGTTAAATCGATTATATAATCATCAACTATTTCCTTACATTTTTTCTCATACTCGTATTTTAATTTTTCTAAACTTTTTAGGTGTGGTGTTTTCACTATTGTACTATATTTTAAATTTAAATTTAATTTTCTTAATGTATCATTGAGACGAGTTTTTTTGTCGTTATACTCTGCTGTAAATTGTTTTTCTCTATCTATTAAATTTTGAATCTTTTCATTAGGAAGAGATTTCATTTTTTCTCCTGTTTCTTCGATCCATTCTAGAATCTCGTTAAACACCTTTTTACAGTTCTCGTAGGTTGTAATTAAATCAAATGCATAATCAATTTGGTTAACATTATTATCAGAATCAATTATTTCTAAATTATCAATTTTATTTGAATAAAAATCTTTTCCGTTCAAATCAGATGCTATTTCAGATTTTATGAATGGGAATATTGTAGATATAAGCTCACTTAGTTTATTTTCTGAATATGAAATTTTACTTTTATCATTTAGATGAGTGTCTTTAATATATTTAACTTGAATGAACAAATTTTTCAATTTATTTAGAATATCCTTGATATCATACAGATTGATTTTTTTCTGATGAAATGATTGAATTATAAGATTAATCTTTTCAATTTCTTTATTGAGTTCTCGAATCAATTCATTATCTTCTTGAATTGACATTTCCTGCTCCATGTGTGAATTTTCTTTTTTCATTTCATCGTCAATATGTTCCCGTTCAATACAAGAATCTTTCTCTAATTTTTGCTTTTGATTTCTAGAATCTTCTTCTGCTTGTTTTTCCGCTTTTTTCAATTCGTTTTCAATTTTTTCATGATTTTTTTCAAATTCAGTCTTCATCCATTTACATTCTTTTTCAACTTCAAGTTCATGAATTTTATTCGTCTCTATTTTCTTATCTATTGCCATTTCTGAAGCTGAAACTTCTTTATCAACATGATTTAAATTTTCTTGCGAAATGTTGTATTGCTGGTTAAAATCGTTTCGATCTGTTTTGACTAGTAATTTTACATTGCCTTTTTCAACATTATTTGCAACAGCATCTACTGAATCACATGTTAAAATGTCGGTTGTTTTATTAGAAGATTCATTGAATTGATTGACATTTGAAAGATCTTTGTAATTGTATTCACGTATTTCACTGTTTTGTTTTCCATTACTGTCTATTTCTTCAACAATCTTTTTTTGCGTTAATTCAGTTATCACTCTACATATTCTATTTCCTTCTGTTTCTTTAACTTTGCTCATAAAATTATTACATTTTTGGTCAACAAGTTTAATAAAATCATCTAAATTTTCCAGTAATTTATTATGTAGAAGCGAATCATTGATACTTAAATTGTCCAATTTGTTTACTATTGAGGAATTCAGGTTGCGCACTTGAGTTAAAAGATCTTTTAAATCTCCGATTTCACAATCTTCACATTTAGTTTTATATAATTCAATCTGCTTGATGAGATCTTTCGAAAAATTTTCAATAAGGTATCCATATTGTTCTTCAATTCTTTGCTTCAGTCTTTTTAGTTCTCTAAGTAGCTCATTTGCATGCAATTCCTCTAAATAATTGTGTTCTTTTAATTTGCTATTAATATCTCTTAATTCTTCAAGAATTTTATTAATTGATGTTTCGATAGTATTTGAACATATTTTGTAATTTATTGCAATCTCATCTACTGGTTTTGTTTTATTCGCAAGATCATCTAATTTTGCATTTAAATGTTCGATAAGCTGTCTATTTCGAGCAACAAGTGCTTCATATTTTTCAAATTGATGGACCAGCTTTGTATAAAAATCAATCTTTTGTATCAAAAAATTTTGATTGTTTACAATAGATTCATTATCGACTAAGCTAGGTAAAGGCAATCGTGATTTGTCTTTTATTTTGCACCAATTTAATATTTTATCTTCAATAGCCAAATTTAAATCTATCAATAGACGATCGATTTGAAATTCAATCTCTTTTAAATCATTGCCAAAATCAAATTTGTTTGATTTATTTAGATTTTGTAAATTGATGAGTCTGCTGTGCACTTTTTTAAATAAATTTTCATTTTGTAAAAGAATATCGCTTTTCAAATCATTTTTTGCTAAATTGACGCTGCATTCAAGTTTCTGTACATCTTTTATTAAATTTGATTTAGTTTCTATAATTAATTTTTTATTTTCATCTAATCGCTCCTTGTATTTTTCCCATTCTCTTCGATTTTCGATTGCTTTATCAATCAGAGATTTATCATTAAATGAACTCCAATAATTTTGACCCATATTTTCCATGTACTCAATATCATTTACAATTAATGATTCTAATTTAATACGATCTTCTTTGAAATCTAAATTTTTTAGTGATTTTACTTTATCGAAAAAATCCCATTCAGCAAAATCAAATTCAAATTTAAGAAAATGTTGAGGTGCATTGTAGTTAATAATATTGTAAAATCGATTTATAAGTCCGGTAAGTGTTGATCGTAATTCTGGTTTAGTTTTTTCTTCTTCAGGTAGTGTGACCAAAACATTTTCGCAAGCTGCAATAAATTCTTTTAAAATCTTTTCGCTGGCTTCTTTATTTTTAAAAAAAAAATTCAAATTTTCAAGATGATTTCTTCGAATCACTTTATCAAGTTTAGGATCATGAGATTTCAACAATAATGCATCCGCTTCATGCAGCCAATTCATTAATCGATTTTTAGATATTTCATATTCTTCCCAAATTTTCCTAGTTTTTTCAAGTGTAATCTGCAATTTTTTTGCCTCGCTCACACATTGATTATATTCAGTCACTAATTCTTTGATTAAAACAGGTTGATTTTCATTCAATTTTAGATCATTTACAGAACTGAATAAATCTAAGTGTTCCATCAACTGTTGTTTACACTGATCTAATGAACAAGGTATCATGTAATTTTGCATTTGTTCGGCATATTTGATTAAATTTTCTATTTTTTTAGCAATTGACAGTTCATTACTTATTACTGCCCACTTGGTTTCATAGTCTGTACTGAGATTATTTTTTGATCGATCGTAAATGGGTTCGAGTGATTTGAATTGGTTTATGTAAATGTGTAAATTTTCTAGATTTATACCGGTAATGTAAATCTTATCAACGAAATCTTGTATAAGTTTACATTCGTGTGAAAGTATTGATTCTTCAAACAGTTTTGATGCATTCACTTTTTTGTTTGATTGAATAGGGGTATATAAAATATTTTTGCATTTTTTATCATTATTATCCTCAGATGATGGTTCTTTTTGTAGAAATTGAGTTAAATACGTAATCAAAGATTTGTCATCAGGATTATCGAGATCTTTAGAGTTAATAGAGATTTTAGAATATAAATATAAAAAAAAAATTAGATCAAAAATTTACCTATATCCTCCGCATCAAGTAACTTTCGCACTTGTAATAAATTATTTGCTATATTAAGTGCTAAATCAAGTCTTTCTCGATTGCTTTTTAACATTAGACCCTTTTGAACTGCGTTTACACCTGGCTTTAATTTATCAATCATACGTAGAATATTGAAACCATCTCTCCAATCACTTTTGAAATTTGTTATATTAAGGTCAAATTTTTTGTTGAATTTTTCAATCAAAAATTTTTTAGTATTCATGTCATTTTGATTATTATTTAAATTAATCAATTTAGGTGATGAAGATATTTTTAGATTATTATCATTTGTAATTTTTAAGACATCTTGTGTGTTGACATGATGAAAACATTCGTGAATATAAAATCTGAGTATGAGTGTCCAGATGAGTCCGAGTATAATACAGGTGTTGCCATCGACAATATCAGTTGAATTAATATTCACAAGTTTAATCTATTTTTTTTTGTTGTTTTTAAAGTAAGAAGAATTTTAATTACAAAATTAAAAAAAAAAAAACTAAAATAAAATAAATTTTATTTACCTTTCTATTTTCAAGATAATTTAGAACTTTGCTAACATTATTAATAAAATGAAGACGCTTCAATTTTTTGCCTTTCTCACAATTCAATCGATGACCAGTTAGTGCTTCGATTAGTTTTATTAATTTTGTACCATCTCTTAATTCTGTTATTATATCTTTTTCGATACAATTGGGTACGTAATAATTTATCCAGTTGGAAAACACTTTTTTTTGTATTTTTTCATGTTCGTCTATTAGAAAAAAAAAAACCATTAATAATAAACTAAATTATTTATTTGTATACTTTTTAATAAATTAATTTCAATTGAAACATATGAATTGGTCATTAAAATGATTTCCATCGCACATTATAATTTAAATTTTTATTTATCGTATTCATACACAAAACTCACTTTTTAATCTAAGACTTAAAATGGATAAATTATCCATAGCATTTTCACCTATTTCTGTTTCNNCATTTTTATTTATTTCTCTTTCTAGTACTATTTTCATCATGCAATATAACAGTGGTGATGAAGTAATCTTTTCTGAACAATATCCAATCGATATTAATTTCATAGGTAAGTTTATATAATATTTTCATTCTTTATACTTAATGCATTACACACAAAGAAAATTAATTTTCAATTAATCAAAAAAAATAAATGATTAATTTTATAATAAATGGAATTTTTGTTATAATAGAATAGAATTTTTCTAATAACTATATGTTGTTTAAGTTTTTTAATTTTACAAGATGCATAATGTATTTTTTTATAATTTATTAATTGCATAAGAAAATATTCGATTTTTATTTAATTTGAACTTGATTCAAATCATTCAAATTTATTTCGTTAATCTTCATTATAAATTTTGCATTTCTTATTCTAGTAATTCAAATGAATTTTTCCGAAAATTATATTATCTATCTTATGAATTGACCTTTGAATTATAATGGCATTAAAAAAAATTATTGTTTATCAATGAATCTGACTGATTGCATATTCACACCACTTTATCACCATAATCCAAGAGATTAAGATTTCCCTATTCTAAGTGTATTAGAGAAATTTTTTCATTCCTTTGCATTTAGATTAAATAATAAGTTTGTTTCAATCATCTAGCTTTATTATCTACAATTAAGTTTTGTTCTATCCTGAATATCAAAAATCAAAAATTGAAAATCAAATTTGTCATTTGAATTAAAAATAAATTCAAATAAAAATTTTAAATATCCAATAAACTGTTTTAAGACTGTTGATAAATTACTAAAATGATAGAACAATAGGAAATCATTAGATTAATTTAAATAAAAAAATTGAACTAAAAAATAATAGTTAAAATCATGTTTATTTTAATTAATGAAATTTTATCTTTTTAGAATTATATACACGAATAGATGTATTCATGTCTTATCGTTTCTTTTCTTTTATGTTTTTTTGTTGATTTAATTCATGTTATTATTTCAAATTTTGAATTTTATTTATGAAAATTAAAATTGAACATTGAATGTAAAATTATTAAATGTTTTCGTATGAATATTTTGTTATTCATAAAAAAGAAAAAAAATGAAAATATTTCGCTCATGTTATCGTTTTATCAAATTAAATATATACTATTAGAAATATTTACTTTTTTATAAATTTTTTTTAGCCTTCACTACAAAAGTCACAAATGACGAAAAATTTTTGAAAAAATTTAATTCTTTAAATTGAATTAAAAAGAAATTCATTACAATCTGGCGACGAAAGAAAATTCAATTTAAGAAAGTTCACCTATTAAATTTAAATTTAAATTAATTCAGATTATTAATAACTGATTGATTGTTTCGAATTTTATATTTATTTTCCAATTGATAAGCAGGAAAAAACAAAATTGTGTAAAAATAAAGAAAATTTTCCAGAATTTCGGCTTCTGTTGAGGTAAGCAGCTATACAAAATTAAAATAATTACAAAATAAATTTAACATCAATAAAAAATCATATTTTATATTTTATTTGCCTCCTGAACCAACTTTTTTTTTTCTTTCTTAAATTTTTTCTTTCGTTCAACTTATTTTGAAAAAATTTATTGAAATAGTCGAAATTGTTTAGAATACTCTTGAAATTCACTCTTATATTAATAATCAATGTAAAATTAACTCATCATATGGTAATCATTTATTTTTCGAATTATTTCGATTTAGAATGCACATCAAGATTTCTGATTCCAACAAATCTGATTAATAATAAGTTATAATTTACAGGCTTATGTTTATTCATTTCTTTAAATTTCTTTATGCAATCTCTTTTTAATGTAATCTTTTTTTGGTGATTTTGCAATGAGCTTATTAGATTTTTAAAATTTTTTGAAAACATGCAATATTTTGTTTCATGTTCGATTAAACTAAAAGTTTTTCAATAAAAAATTTTATTTAATTTCAATTCTACAATCTAACGAAAATTTTTATTTTTTCATTTTTGATAAAATTTGTTTATCTAGAAAATAATAGAATAATATTCGTTAGTTGCGATAGCCATATTTTTAATGATCTCTATTTTTAAATACAATTTTCAATTAAATGAGATTTCACTTGAATCCGAAAAAATAAGCCAAAATATAGTGGGGAAACTGTTTTAATTTTTATTATGTGTGACACCAAGTTGCTATTTATAATAATTTTATGAAATTTGTATAAAAAAAAACGAATTTTCCTCTACTTTTCTTTTCAAATAAATAATCTTTTAAATGATCTAGAATGTTTGGTTGAAGTTGTTTAAGTTTCTTATTATCTCTATTATAATTTTTCGAATTTAATATATATTAGATTAAGTTCACGATGATAAGTGAACGTCTGCTGCTATCTTGTGAGCAAAACACAAAGTGGTAACACAAAAATCATAATATAGTTTTTTGTTTATTAATTATCTTTCTGTTTCTGTCGTTTTTTTAATATAGAAATTATTCAAGTTTATGGACTGTTATTTTCAATTTATAGTGTGTAAAAAGTAAACATCTGCATGGAGATTTTTTTTTATTTTTTTATCTTAAGGATTTTAATTGGTTAGATATAAAATAAAATATTAAAAATTCATTAAAGTATGATTAGAAAATTAAGATTCGAAATTTGATTTCATTTTTGATTTCATAGTTGTATAATTTTTTTCAATCGAACCAATCATCACCAAATTCATATTGATTTACCATAGCTCTCTTGTTCTTAAAATTTTTGTTCATTTTTTGTTTGCCCTTTCTTTTTCAATCACATATTAAAGTTATTTTCAATTTCATGACACAGGTAAATATGAATAAAATTATTACACGACAACAAGAAACCATAATTATTGTAATTAAATATAGAATTTAATTCCCTTTTATACTTGATTTATATCAATTCGTGTTTTTTTTACTATATAGATAAATTTTTGATAAAATTTCAAAAAAAAAAATTAACTGATTCCAATGCTTATGATTTTTTTTTTTTGATTAGAAATGATGTTAGAAAAAAATTAGAAACACTTATTTGAAAAGACTTACACATCATGTATATTTCGTGCAAACTTGCAGCAGCTAATAAAATGATCAGAAAAATATAAGAATATATAAGCAAATAATTTTCTAACTGCGTCATAAATGGTTAATTTTTGATCTAAATAATTTTTTACGTTCTTTTATTTTTCGGTACCCTAACTATATAAAATATAACTTGCATATATTTCAAAAATTTTAAATATTTTAAAGAAAATTCTAATTCGTATTTATAATTCAATTAATCATAAAAAATTTTATTTAAAAATAATTATTTACCTTTAATTTCGGTAAGTAATAAAAAAACAAAAAAACTGTTTACAATTGAAGAGTAACTAACTTATTATCATACATAATTCAAATCCATGTGTATAAACAGGTAGAATTTTTTTGACTATTATTAGCCTTAAAAGTTGAAAAAATTTGAAGGACGGTAAAGATTCAAAAACAGTGTTTTCCATAAGTATATATAAATATATATATTTTTTTAGACATTTATATATGTAATTTTCAATGATTCATTCATTCATCAATTTCTCATAAAACTGATTAATGATTGACATTGAAAGTAAGCTTTATTTTTGTTTTAAAATTTATTGAAAAAAAGATTTGTGCGTATTATTTATTTGGTCCTTATCTAATTTGAGAAAATGTAAATAAAAATCGCAATTCGAAAAATGTGATAATAAATATTAATTTTATCAAAAAAAAAAAAAAATAATTACAATCTTCTAATATTATAATCTACGAATTTTAAAATTTTTTTTGATAATGTCGATCTGAATTTTTTAATTTTTCACACTTGTTTATGTAATAATTTTAAAAAAAAATTTTTTCACAATAGATGATTAAATATAAAATGAAAACATTAATAAATTTTTTTTCCTCATTTGCTAAGCACAATTACTTTTTTATAAAATTTCTTGTGTGAAATAAGTTTTTCTTTTAGAAAAATAAGTTGTATTTAATTATTTTCTTATGAATAATTAAATGATTTTTGTTGAATGAATAAATTTATTTTGCAATCAAGAATCATTTAATGGATTTATAAAATCAAAGTCAATTTGTACATATTTAATCACATCTTCACTTTGAATTAAAGATGAACAAATGAAAAGACTTTTTACAATAAAATGTGTCAAAACAGGATTTAAGAAAATAAAATCGATTTGTGATCCAAATAGAATTGCTACATTTATCTAAATTATTTGCATGAGTTTTAAAAAAAAAATTAAAAAACTTTGTTGTATTTGTATTGAAAAGCCGACAGGCGAAACAGAAATAGGTGAAAATGCTATGGATAATTTATCCATTTTAAGTCTTAGATTAAAAAGTGAGTTTTGTGTATGAATACGATAAATAAAAATTTAAATTATAATGTGCGATGGAAATCATTTTAATGACC
>BLXL01011328.1:0-12323 GCA_023170135.1 Acarapis woodi | reverse complement strand
AAAAAAAAAAAAAAAAAAAAAAATTTTTTCGCGTTCTTTCGAAATTAATTGTACATTATAATAAAATGAACTAAATTACCTCAAATAAAGGCTTTGCTTATATTTTACAAAATCATGGATTCAATCTCGATGTCTTAAATACACGTGAGATATAATTGATTTAATTTATTTTAAATTAATCATTAATAAATATGTTGAAATAAAATAAATCGGTGATAATAATTAAGCAGCATGTTTATAATTAATGCATTCTATGAGTTTTATAATTTGAAATCGAAGCAAATACATTTCTTGTTAAATGTTTCATTTTGGCCGATTCAAACTTAGACTATCTTCCCTAAATCGTGTCGCTACCATTGATTTTAAGATTTTCGCCAATTTTTACATAAAAATGATTGCTCATGCAATAGAATTAAATGGAATTAAATAGTGTAGTTATGAAACGATTATGAAGAATCCTGAAACACATCAAAAAACAGATTTAAATTTCATTTTCAATACGGTTGAGATTGATTTAAAATATATATTCGAATCAGAAAGTTTAGAAAAAAAGATTCCTACTTTTGAAAAAACTGTGATACAGAATTGTGATTTGCCCTACAACGCGTGCAGCTATAATTTTTTAGGCAAATTTTCGTCAAATTAGTTAAATCGTCTAAATTCCGCTTTTACAAATAACTTTGAACATTTTTTTTAATTCTTAAATAAACAAATAAAGAATTTCTGGTTTTTTTTTCGATTCGAAAGCAAATAAGATTTTCTTTTAAATTTTTAATATTTACTTCAATTTGAGTTTATTAATTTTTTTACATGAATTTATGCAGAACTGAACCAGATCATTTAATTGATTGAAAAGGACTTAATTTGTGACTTGTGATGCTTCTTTCGGTTTATTGTATAAAGATTATCTGAAAAATTTAATTTGTTCAAATATTTCATTCACTTTAGATATACAGATAATATATAGTTTTGGTCGTTTTTTTTAAAAACTTATTAAATTATCAAATTATATAATTAAATATTGAATATTCGATTTAACGATTGAATAGAATAAAAAAATAATTAGCTAAACAAGTATTTCATACTTTTGATTTATATATCACAATTTTTATATCAAATAAATTTTTCATATTAACTTAGTGAGCTTTTACCAAAGTTTATTCTTATTTTAAAATAAATTTTCAATCTATTTTCAATCTATAAGTCAAGCAAATTGAAAGACAAATGATTCGTAGCTTGAAATATTGGCTTGAAATTTTAGTTTTTGTTTGCAATAAAGACGATAGATGTTCAATCAAGATTTTGATAAATTTATGACAAGATTGTAAAATTAATAGAAATTATTAAAATAATACAAGATATCATTTTATGAATGATTAGATATTCATTATTTCCTGTTTTTCAGCATTTAGTTTTTATCAAAATGTATTAATCACTAGAAATGAGTGCACAAAATTTTAACATAAAATTTTTATCATTCTACCATTATTTTGATTTAGTCAATTTTTCATGTAAAACGTTTTGATTTGATTTGCACGACTTCAGTCAAAAAGTAAAGAAAAATAATATTCAAACTAAAATTTTAATATATTCGAAGAAAATTAAATTGAAATCATTCATTCAAAGTTCAAATTGTTTATCTCAATATTACAGACGATATAAATTCAATTTAATATATGATTTCATAATTAAGAGTGAAATTAACAGATTTTTCTAGATATGTGATGAATTGATGAATTTATTTTAGAATATATAGAATATTATTATAACAATAATACTATAAAATTCATGGTTCATAATTTTTTTATGAATTCGATATTTTATAAATAGATTACTTTTTGTGAAGTTTTCATTGAATTGATAAAACTTTTAAATTGTGTTAAAACTTACGATTTATTGATTAATATGATAATAAAAACTAAAATATATCTAAAATAAAAAGAAAATAAATATATTTTATCTTTGAAAAATAGTATCGGGTAAATTATTTTCAATTTTTTACTTTTGACTAGTTAGTGATTAATTAGTCAAATCTTTTTTAATATAATCTATTAATGACAATCATTTGGATATTAATGATAAAAATGCCTTTCGCCATATTTTAGAATAGAAAGTCACATATGTTTTTGAAATATTGTGCGTTATATAAACGAAACTTTGACAGATAAATATTGATACTGACTAAATTTTTTATATTACTTTTTATTTACGTTTTTTAATAAAAAAATCAATTTTCGCAATTTTTTAAATTATAGGACTAAAAAATGAAATAAGTTTGAAAAATTAACTAAATAGCTTGATAATAATTCAATTAAATAATTTTTTTTGAAAATTCAAAATTTCTTGAAATTAATATATTAAATTTAATCAAGATTTTATTATCAAACAATAAGTAAAATCATTTTAGATACACTCATTTATTAATGATACCAAAATATTTGTAAATTAGAAATCCAAATTTTATAATCATTCTGAATTAAATAAAATTAATTTAATCATGCGTAGATGTATATATTTGCTATCTAAGATTTAAAAGTTTTTATTCGTTTATTAAATATAGACTCACAGTAACACTTCAAAAAGGATTTTTCGCATAAAAAAATCTGATTGTTCACATAAAAGGTTCAAAACAAATTATATATTTGATCAATGAAGACAAGAAAATTTTAAAAAAAATAATTTTTAATAATTTTAATTATCATTTATAAATGGTTTCACATTCTTTTTTTTTTTTGCCTACTAATTTTTAATAAGGTTTGATTACTGAAAAATCAATTGTGAATATTTTATTAATTCGTTCGTGAATTTATTAATAATTCAAAAATCCATTAAACATATTTTTATATGTTTTCTTTTAGTCATTCAATTAAAATTAAGCCAGTTATAAAATATTCAAAAATAAATTCATTTTTTAATGCCAAGATTGAAAAAGCAACATTAATTTTAACGTAAAATTTAAGGTTATTTTCAAAGCTCTCCAAAGCAGTCTGTGATGATCGACCTTACCTTGTTGAATTGAATGAATTTATTTATTCTATATGTTTCTATGTTGATTTATTTTACGAGAATTTGTATTGTTCTAAATTTAATGAAATCGTCAAATTCATTAAATTAAAATAGAAGAATGATAAAAATATAGATATTATCATTTCGTTCAAAAATAACTAAAAAATTTTCGCCGATTCCAGAACCTATTTTCAAGTATGTTGTAGCAAAAATCAAAGATTGCTTTACTCGTATCTATTTCAAATTCCAATATATGAAATTGAAAATGTTTTTTTTTAAAAAATCTGCTTTAGTTTTGCTTTCTAACTTTTTATTCTTGAAGAGAAGTATGAAAATTTTTAATAATGATGTTTATTTTTGAATTGAAAGACTTTGAGTTTTCATCAATTAATTGAATATTTTTTAGAATTAATAATATTTTCATAGATGATATTTCTTATTCTTTTGTCATAAAATTTATAATCATTAGTTATCTCTAATTGAAAAAAAAAGCGTTCTTTTATTTTTCAAAAGCGTATTATTTTATATACTATGAACTTAATAATTTTTAAAAATAAAATTTAGTCAACTTTTAATGATTTTGAATAGTAAAATAAAAATAAGTTTTCATTTAAAAAATTAAAATAAAAGAGATTCCAGATAATTGTAAAGTAAATTATTTCATTAACATTTTTATTTTGAAAAAAAAAACTAAAAAAAAGGGGTAAATTGTTTAAAAATTATTTCAATACTTACCGAGAAACCAATATTTCAAAACAATTTCCAATAAAGAAAATGGCATTGTGAACAGGCAAAGTACAAGATCTGAGATAGCTATTGAAAAAGATAGGAATCAAATTGATATAACAGGTTTCTATTTATTTTTTATCATAAATTCAATTTGTTTGTCTTGAAAAACTCAGTAATTTCATTGCCGTTCAATACAAATATGTGGATCAGCAATTTTTTTCATAAATCTTCAATTGAGAACCCTTTTGATCAAATTAAGTTTTTTCTAAAATATATATAAAAAAAAAATTATTTCACCTAAATTTGCTATATACATGTTTCGTTCTGTTCTCATTTCCGGTTTTTTAATTAAAGTTGTAAGAACAATAATGTTTCCGAAAGCTGAAAGAATAATTAATAACGCATAGGCAAACGATAAAATGAGTAAAGATGTATCATCTATGTATCGATTAAATTTAATTTTTTCAATACGATTCAACAAATGATTGAAGAGAACAGTAGTACTTGTCTCTAAAAAAGAAAAAAAAAGAATTTATTATAATTGTGAATATTCCGGAATGAGAGCATATATAATTATTCAAATTTACAAAATCTAATTTCAAAATTTTTTAAATTTATTTTTGGGTCTAAAATCATCAGACTAATGATTTTAAAAGGGACAAAATTTTAGTTTTGTTTTTTTCTTCGTTCCAATGCATCTTGTTTTTTAGTTAATTTTAACAATTAACTTCTGGTGTTACTCATTGTTATCTTTTGAACAGAAAATTTTGAATTGATAACTAAACTTACAGATTGTTGATATTTTTATACCAAAATAAATAAAATTTATGCGAATATATATGAGAAAAATAGGCTACTTTTTCACAATAATTGTACAGAACTTTAAAATGAATTACGAAATGTATATTTCAGAGATTTTAGGCATATCTACATTTCTACATTTATAACAGTGCCAAAAATAGTCTATCAGGAGAAAAATTATTTTAATTTCCTTTTTAAAAACACTGATAATGATTAGCCTATTTAATTAGTATTTTCAAAAGTAATAGCTGGAAAAAATTCAGTTTAAAATAATTTCAAACAAAAATAATACAAAAAAGATGAAAACAAAGTTAATTAATCAAAAACAAATGATTTTTCTTTTAATTATAATAAAAACTAAATTTTCTGATTCTATTCAGTCAGATTTAAAATCATTAAAAAATTAAATTCAAATACATGAATTCTAATTTGACTTTTTTGATTTATTAAACAAAATTAATCTAAAAAACTAATACATGACTAACAACTTATCTCTATAGTTATTATTTAAAAAAAAAATTGTGGATAAATAATTTATAGGTAGCTAATTTTTGAAAATTTTAGACAAAAATGATTAAATTAATTGTTTTTCGGCGGAAATTTTCTAATGAATCAAATTTTATTAAATTGTTGTTTGAAATACAAATTGATTTGATAAATTATTGATAGTAAAAATTTTTAACTAATTTAAAAATGTCGTTAAATCGAGTAGTGATTCTCAGATTAGTCATAATGCTAATAATTAAATTAAGAAAACAAATGAGTAATGAATAGTGATAAGTCTATTAGAGCAAACTCAATAATTATTAATCATTGTGATGTTCTATCTATAATATAAACGATAAAATAATATAGATCTTGACATGGATGATAAAAAATAGCCTAGATTTTTTTCATAATTAATTAAAATTTTTCTATTTTTATTTATTGTTATAATACTAAATATTAGTTTCTAGTTATAAAATCTAAATACAAATAGCCATTTATGTTCTCAAATAAACAAAATTAAAAATGTAATTTATGTACATAAATATATTGCTTTGTCTTCTAGAAAAATATTAATATTTATTAATCTTAAAATTTAAAACCAAACAATGAAAATTCGCTTACTTATATGAAATTTCTCAAATAGGGAAAAAGTAAATTTTCAGATAAGTATGCAATCATTAATTAAGCAAACAGACAACTTTACAGTACTATATTTTTGTTTTACTTTATAAATAATTGGATATAATGGTATCTAAATTCACATCAGCAAACTTGAATCAAAAAAAAATTACTGAATCCGGAATTTTTTTTCTTTGAAATTCAAGATATTATTAAAAATTAAAATTTCGCTTACAAACACATATGTAAAAATTATAATCGTTTTAATTTTAATTAATTTTAAGCTTTAATTTTGAGTTGAGATTATTTTTTTCACGAAATTACTTTTATTTTATAAATTTTAATTGGAATTCATATTTCATAATTAAACGTCAAATTGTATTTTTTTAAATAATAGTGATAGAATATTTGATTTGTGAAGGTCAATATTCGGCGAATTTCGATATCAAAATATAGAAACTAAATAAAAACCAAAAAAATTATTTATTTTGTAACTATTCTAGATAAAAAAATAATTTGACTTTCTTAAAGAATAAAACTTGAATCGGTGAATTCCGAGAATTTCAAGTTTTTTTTTTAAAAAGCTGAAATTTTCTTAGAATTAAAAATAAAGAAAATTTTTGCTACATAATACTCGAAAGCAATCAGTGCATAGATTTGAGCGTTTTATAAAGAAATTGAATAAAATATTTAATTTAAAACGCTTGTGATTTTTCGATATAGCATCAATATAACTGCTCATTTTTCTTTGATCTCATTTTATATTCTGAAATGAAATTTCGAATATTTGTGTTTGAATTTTTCAGATTAATGAAAATTGCGAAATCCTTGATTTAGACAATAAATTTTTCTCGGATGCAAACATCTTCAGCAACTATAATTTACGTTATATTGTGAATAGAATTCGAACATAATCGATTCGAACACATATCGATGACGATATAATAACAATGAAAAAAAATCAAGAAAAGAAAAATAATAATAACTACATGGCAATTCAATTCATTTTATTATAATTATTCGAAATTCGAAACAAAAAAATTCCTTGTCCGATTCAATTATAAAATTTTAAAAAATTGACGAAATCAATTTTTGTTGCATTTTTTTTCCTGAATTTTCTTTGAAAATTTTATTGATCTAATGAAAAAAAAATTTTAATTTGAGGCTTTCTATAAATTTTTCACATGAGATGTGTAGTAAATCAACAATGAATATAATATTTTTGCTTTAAAATCAATAAAAAATTTTTATACTAAGAATGAATTACTAAAAATTGAATTTGAGTTTTAAATGAAAAAGAAATAATTTAATTTAAATTTTTTCATGAAAAATTTTATACGAGAATGAATATTGTGAATATTTAAAATCACACAATCGATTTTTCATTCGCTTCAATTTTTATACGAACAATGTCAAAACTAAAAAAGTCGGATTCAATTCGCTTAATTTACAAATTTGTGAGAGACAGAGTGATGAAATTATTTGAAATTATCCGGGTTAAGTTTTTCTATATCTTATATAAAATTTTATCCTTTTTTAAGTAGAAATTTGATTTGAAGTTTCACTGATTGAAAGATTTCAAAATTTATTTACCTGTATGGATATTTGAAAATATATTCTGAAACAAGACATTCAGTTTATTTTGATAATCATAGATAATGAATTTTTTTTTTCAACCTTTCTAGTCCTATAAATTCCCAATCGATACTAACTATTTTAAAAGATTTAATGTTTAAAGTTACAAAAAAAGATAAATTGTAATTTAATTAAAAATATAGAATTCTTTGGAATTCTTCCGGCTGATTATATTTATTTTTTATAAATATATAAATTTTATAATGAATTGTAAATTTACAAGTATTGAATTTAATTTGAGTTAAATTTTTTAGATTATAGTGAAATTAAATTAAAAGCTGATGAAAATTTTCATACTCAAATAAAAATTTTAATGTAATGATTGCAAAAAATGGACAATAATTTCAAATCAATAAATTTTTATTGTTCACTTTTTAATGGCTTCTCTGAATAAATCTTTGAATTTCTCATTTACTTAATTTAGATAAATTAAAAATTTGTATTTTATTATTATTATTAATCTTAATTTATTATTTTTTTTTTTTATATTTTCCTTAAAACTAAATTGAGAAAAGAAATATAATTTTTATAAAAATTTCAATAGAAAAAAGACATAAAACATATGTATATAGTGTGATGAATCTCATGGTTATGTGCAAGAATATTGGACTAATGTGTTAATTGTCTTAAGGATTATTTTTTTAAAAAAATAATGGAAAATTTATTTTGCATTTATTTTGCAGCATTTTAGGAAAATTTCAAGTTTTGAAGTAAAAAAAGGGAAATTATTTGATGTTTTAAATAAATTAACTTCAAAATACCAAGATAATTATATAAACCAGAATTAAGTTGAAATATATATTGAGTTATTCACCTGTATGACTATGATATATAAATTACAAATTCCAAATTTTAGAACTTCACAAAAAAAATATCTTTTCAACCTTAAACTAAGTCACTTAGTATGCAAGTAAAAAAATTGTAAACCTAGTATTATTCGATCAAACTATGTGTTCGAACTATTCTTTTTAGACTTTAATATATATATATAAAATATTTGTCAAAAATTCATTTACAAATTACTTCAGTTCTTTGATTCGATATATTATTCCAAATTTTTATCAATTTCCGCGCTAGAAAAAAACTGAAGTTTACTGAATATTTTTCAAAAATCATTTACGAACTATTTGCTAAATATTTTTCGGAAATTGGAGATTTTTTATTGTAACATTGTTTGAAATTTTATAGCATTTAAGAAATTAACTGCATATCTTGTGAAATTTTGATGCAATTCAAATTATATTTTCAAGAAGTTGATTAATGAATCAATAAAATTTCAAATTATTAAGTATTTATTTAGCTTTAAATATCTTTGAGTATTACCTAAAGCAATTGGTTTTTACCGCAAAAAATTACTAATGGTTTGTTTTTAATGTATAAAAAATAATTTTAATCAATTTAAAAAATTTCTAAGGCAGATCGTTTATTTTATTTCTCAAAGAAAATTCAGATTTTTTTTTTCAAAGCATTAAACTGAAGCAATATATATTGCCTAGTTTATTTGAGAAATTTTTTTTTGTGTCCAATGAATAATAGAATCTTATATAAAATTAAATTCGTTATAAATCAATTTTTTCTGAAATTTTTACAGCTTCAATTCGAAAAGAAAATTTTATTTAATAATTAATCATGTTTCACTTTATTTTGATATATGGAAAAATAAGAAAAATAAATAAAAAATTTAAAATAGGTGATTAAAGTTAAACATAAAAAGCTAAATAGTAATATCTTGAATGGCAGAAGTCTTTCGCTAATTTTTCACTTAGTTCATTTTTAATAAATAATAAATTTTTTTAATAAATTTAAGAGGCAAATTTTTTAGACATCAAAAATTTTATTCCAATCACAATTTGAAAATATTTTTGGATATAGAAGAAAAATGTATCAATCGAATATATAAACGTTAAAATGTACGAATTAAATCAAAATTAAATTCTTTTTTTTCATGTTTGAAATAAAAGAAATTATAAATTTTCAGCCATTCAAATTCAGCTAATATAAAAATTAAAAGACATATTTTAAATTTATATCTCTGGTTTTTATTTTGTTTCTAAAAAATTAGATTTTAATTTCTCATAAAAATCAGTATTCATCTATCATTTTGGTTTAAAAAAAAAACCTTATTTATTTAATTCAAATCATTTCATTGATTTTGACGGTATTTTCAAATCAATTTTATATTCAATAACATATAAATAGAAAATTTTGTCTAACAATATTCTTTCTTCTAGGAAATATAAATTACAACTTATTATAAATTCCTTATTTACTAAAATTATTTTTTTCTGTCTAATTATAAGATTTTTATATCTTTTTTCTCGTACAAATAATGATTTATAATAAATTAAAAATATTTTCCAAAAATTTTTAAAAAAATCAAACCTTTTTAGTCATCTTCTTTCACCAAGATCAATAAATCTTAAAGTGGTATTTCTTAGAATTTTTAATTAAAACTTGTGAAAATTTCTTTAGGGGAGTTTTCTGATGGTGTTAAGTAATTTCTATGAGATTTTATCCTTTTGAAAAATAAAATAAGTAAATTTCGCATATAAATAGCTGTGCAAGTTGTACGTATAGATTTTTGACATCAAAAACTAATATCTGAAAAACAACTTTGCAACTTGTTTAAAACTAAGAAAAATTAAAAAACATAATCTCTTTGCTTTTGATAAAAAAAAGAAAAGAAAGAAAAAGAAGAAATTAATTAGACCCAGTTTTTTTCATCACATTGCAACATGTAGACAATTAAATTTCTTGAAAGGTTTTTTCACTGTTGCTGAAAATAAAATTCAATAAAATTTTGTTTTTTATTATTAGTTTTTTATATTTATTGAAGAAGTTTACTTTTCAATATTAATTTCGCAGAAAAATTAGCTCGTTTTTTATTATAAGTTCATTATACCTTCCAATTAATTGATTCGAAAAATATTTTAAACTTTCATTACTAATTATAATTTTATTTTTTCTTTTTCAAGTTTAGTGTACGCTGTAAATCCGAAATAAATACGAATGGATAATTGACCTTAAGTTCATATCTAAATTTGAAATAGTAATTTGTTTCGCCTTCTAAAAAAAATGGATCAAATAAATCGAAAAAGTGATAGCGGTAGGTATTATTAAGAATCGTTTAAGGTCTTATTATATTATTATTATGAACCTAATTTTTTTTTTTAGTTTTTATTTATTGAAAATTGTAAAAAATTATACAAAAAATGGGCTAACACAGATCATTTTGATTTTTTTGTGTGATACTACTTAATTGAAAAAATTTTGTGAATATTCCATTATATATCTCATCATCGGTAACGCTTCATTTTTGAAATTTGATTATATCACATAATTTTTATATCTAGTTCAAGCTAACTTTTGGAAATTATGAAAATCATTTGTTATGTATTTACAAATTATTATGTGCTTGTAATTCGAAATAGATTAGATTTTTTTGACAAAAAATTAATGAGTTACAAAATTATTGAAAAATCAAATCGAATTTATTCATTTATTATTGCTTAAAGAGGAAATTATTTTTGTCGACTTGCTTACCTTTTCTGGATTTCTCCACATTTTTTTACTCTTAATAGCATTTATTTTATTTTCAAATAATTTAATATAATTTTTATTATTAATTTTTATTTATTAAATTACAAATACTAAATAATACTGAATAATTTTTCGTTAGCTCATAAAAAAATTTTGTATAATCTTTGAGAGAATAAATTTTCTTTTATAAGGTGCCTGGTATAATTTTGATTACATATTTCTTTGCACAATTAATTAATTCATTAACTTGATATCAATTTATATAAAAATTTTAAGAAATACACATATAAGCAATCTTATTATTATTACACTGGGACATTGATTTACATTTAACATTCTTGAAATAGAAATGTGAACGATTATCAAATCTGTTTACCAGAATTGAATAAAAATCATAATTGTATTTGATTTTTTTACTTTTCAAAAATAAACCTTGTACAAATTATTAAATAATATAAAGTTAAAATAATTAGAAAATCAATATTTTTTCAACATATATATGCATACATAAAAAATTTTCTTCTATTCAAGTTACTTAGATTGTGATCTAAATGTGCTTTGTTAGAGTTGCCATATGTATTTTTAATTTTCTCCATCAATTTGTCGTTTGACTTTTTTCTGAAATTCTTTCTTTTCTTTCTATGTGATTTTTATCTTTTATTTTATTTTTGCATATTTCAATTTTTTCCTCACATTGAGTTTTAGTGTCATCACTGTTCAAATTCACTTTTTTTGCAATTCGTTCTTTAAAAATCTTATCTGACTTTAAGTTGTTTTGCTTCCCAACAATTATCGAGATTTCTAGTAAATTATGTTTAACTGAGATCACTAATTGATTGTATAAATGTTCAAAATTCATTGTTGGTTCAATTGATCGCTGAATGTTTTCTTTGCATTTAATAAAATTTAAAACAATTTTGATGATCTTGAAATTTTCCGGAATTTCCTAAATTAGCTACTTTGCTATAAGAATTCACAACAATGAACTTAAAATCTTTCATAATCTTTATAATTTATATGAAAGACATTAATCGAGTCAATATTTTAAAAAATGAAAAATTAAATTTTCTTCAAACCACTTTTTCGATAAATTATTTGATCGTATCAAATAATCTGAAAAAGTGTGTTGTTTTGCGCTTTGTCATATGCATCATAAATCTGTTTTTTTTTGTCAATAAAATTAATTTTGTCATCTTTGCCCGTGCTGATCAGCTTATCCGACTCAAGATTTTCACCATTGTTAATCCTAAACATAGCTATGAAATGATCACTTCAATCAATCTAAAGAAAAGGTGAACAGTTTTAGCGATTTGCATAAACGCCTTCAAAGCCAAGAAGTTTTCGATCAACTGATTCTTTCTAATATAAAAGTTAACACAAGTAAACTTGATTTTTTTTCATTGTTATTATATCGTCATCGATATGTGTTCGAATCGATTATGTTCGAATTCTATTCACAATATAACGTAAATTATAGTTGCTGAAGATGTTTGCATCCGAGAAAA
>BLXL01011327.1:0-10488 GCA_023170135.1 Acarapis woodi | reverse complement strand
TATTCACTATCGATGATTTGTGATAAAGTATTTTTTCTTAATTTAGAGAATCTTTGGCTAAAAATTCTTATGATTTAAAATCTTAGTGGTGATAAGGGAATTATCTATTAATCATTTCAAAGTTTTGAAACTATAAATTCTTTCTTTACAATTCTTTTTCAAGAGAATTGAGTTATCGCTATCTTCATATTTTTTAAAATAACTCTCACATACATACTGTGAATAGCAATGCAAACTGATTACGTTTGTTGTTCAGAATGTATTAGTGATATTCTATATTGAAATATTAAAAACTCATAAAAATTCATATAAATATAAATATAAAATAAATATTGAGTTGAGTAGATATGTAGCAAATATTTTTTTCTATTAGTTTATTTTTTTTTGCTAATTTATTCAACTCTAAAAGGAGCACAATTTTTTTTTATAATGATCGAATTGAAATTTTCTATAAATGAAGATTATTGATTGAATTTTTTTTATAGAATATGAATTAAATAAGTCCATATATATGGAAAAATATAAAATGATAATTTTCAACTCTAATTTATATGATTATTAATCATTATTGATCAAAACATTAATTTTGCGTGATTAAGAATCAATTTTTTAAAGCATATTAAGTTCACTATTTGCATTTGTTCTGATTTTGTTCAAAAAATGATGTACCACTCTATACTAATTTCGAAAGTGCACTGATCAACAATCTTTTTTTTTTCAAGATAAAAATAAACAAATTAATAAATTAAGCGAATTATTTAGTCTGAATCTATTTATATGACATAAAATTAGCAAACTGACTATTCAATAAACCAGTGCCCCGAAACATATCGATTAGAATCGATTCATTAGTATAAAATATAGAAATGGCAATAATATATTTAAGAAAAATTTAAATAAACAAAAAAAATTCGTTTAAACCCTAATACTCTTTAAAAAAGGCTCATTGTTTGTACTTTTATTTATTTAATAAGCCAATATGATTATTTTGGCTTTAGTTGTTTAACAGTTAAAAGTATTTAAAACCACGATTAGTTTTGAACGCGTTACTGTTTGAAAATTTTTTTGTATACTTAATAGAAGAGGTTTCTATTTGACTTAGAGATCAGACTAAGTCTTTCGCAAATTTGGTATGCTTACGATTTTTCAAATTAAAACTTTTTGATATTGGTCTTGTGCAATAGATCCTATAGACAAAAGAGCTTTCATATTATAAATTTATTCCACTAACTATTGATCATTAAAATTAGAATATAACCAAACAAAAATTATTGAAACAGCGCGCATCATGTAGCCCTTTACAGCACTAAATGATTAGCTTATTGAATGGTAAAAATACATTCGAAGGTTATAAAATGCATTCATAAAAATGTAAAAATCATGCATTTTTTAAAAGGATCATCTTTATTTCATGAAGTGGATCAAATTTAAAGCTATATTTAGATGACAAACAAATGATCTCTATTGAAATAGCATACCATCCACCAACCAACTTAGTCTCTAAATTGATTATTTTTGCTTTTTATATTCGTCAAAAAAAGATTTTCTATCTTATGATTCCGTAGTATATAGAATTTATTGTTGTCTTCTCTGTATGTATAAAATTAAAAATATGAAAACGAAACAAACAATAAAAGAATTTTTTTTTAGCCCAACTAAGATTTCAAATTATAGTTTTAGAATTTTGATCAAAATTTTCGATACAAAATACTTAATTTTTATTTATTCTAAAGCACTACTTGTTTTTCAATAAAATTAAAATAGAATATGAATTAAATTTTTCAATAATGCTCTAATTTGTTTCAAGATAGGAGCTCAAGTGAACAATTTTTTTCTTAAAAAAAGTAACAAGTAACAAATATATATATTTAGTCAACTAAAATGCTTTTGTAAATATTTTTGATAAAAAGATATATCAAGTTTTATTTTATTGCGATACTGATAAAAATCAATGCTGACTTAAAACAAAAATCATTTTTTTTTTTCTAACCATTTTATTTTTAAGTTTGAATGAACTATTGACAAATTTTTTCTTTCTACAAATATTTCCTTCTCAATTTTCAATCGTCGTATTCATCGGTAATTGTTTCTTAATAGTTATTTGAAGCGAAATAATCTTATAGTTTGATGGAGATTGAAAATTCAAATTGCAAATCAATATTATTCACAAGAGACAAGTGTTTATGAATTCAAAAATTCGCTCACCACTCATGTGGTGATAATGATTCAAAGAAATGATTGAGCTTTTAAAGACAGATTTAGAGGTAAATTAAAGTCAAATTTAATATAGAAATGAAAAATAATTGAAAAAAAAGTCCTATGATTAAAAGTAGAAAATAAATAAAATGTACTTGAGTAAAAATATAATAAGATTATCTTTGGTTGGCAGCTTGGGCTACATTCATTGATCCATATTCTTAGATTTCAGTCATAAACGCTGAAAATTTTCTTGAATTGTAATCTAAATTTATATAAAATTAAGAAAAACACATTTTAACTATTTTAACAAATTTTTAATAGCGTCAGATGAGTTTAGCTCGGTATGTAGTCACTAATCAAAAAATTGAAGCAGAGAAAAAGCCGCATAATTACTGATGATTTCTGGTTTCAGATTAGATGGAATTACAAGTATGATAAAATTTTTTTCTTAAGACTTTGTCCCTAGTTTTTATAAATGTTCAGGTACGGCGTTAAATTTTAAAATTTCTAGATGATACATACATCCAATATACAGTTTTAAAAGTTCAAATTTATATACAAGATCAATACATTGTAAATTTTCTTTTTTTTTTTTTTGTGGACTACCGAACCCGAAACCAAAAAGAGAACAGACCATAAAAAAATATCCTGCATAGAAAGTGCAAAAGGCGAAACTTAGCAGGAGCTTTTTACTCTCTTAATAATTAAAAAAAAATCAAAAACATTTAAAAATAACTTTGAATTTTCACAAAAGAATTAAAATCAGAAAAAAGATCTTTTGTAATATATTTTAAGAGCCAAAGCATTGGACAATATTAGAATTCATCTGAGTCAAATAAATAGAAAAATAAAATACGTTATTACATATAATTTCGAAGAAACAATGTGGACAAAATCAACATACACACAAAAGAGAAATTCTCAGTGGTCTACATTGATCTAAATGAATTAGACCATGTTGTTCAATATGATAAGACCAGTATGATTGGAGTAAAATAATTCTAATACTTAAGGATCTCTTAATAATGCACATAGAGACTACAAAAAATAAAAGCCTAACCAATATTTTTCTAATGGTCATTCTGGTCAACATCAACTCACTCAATTTTGAGTGAATATTATTCAGTCAAAATTTTTAAACTCAAAACTATTTACCAAAAATTATTCGTCTGATAGAGAGATAAGTTTTTTTTACAGGGAAACACTTTTAAATCTATGTGCATAGCCGTAAGAACAAAAAATTTGGAAAAAAAAAAGAAACTAATTCTACCCAAAAAATTGCTCTTTTTGCTATTTGTGATTATTTGATCATAAATTGATTTTCGCACTAAACAAAAGAAAAATATTTACAGGATGTACAGGAGTATAAAAAGGCAAATTTGAACAATAATAGTAATAGGTGATTATTACTTAAATATAGGCTTCTGTAATTTTAAGAGCCTTGAGCAAAATTTAAATGGATTTATTGAATATTAGCCTATTAGTATAAAATTGTATTGGTCGTCAAAAGGATATTTTAAGATTACTTTAAATTCAATCTCAGAAAATATGATTCCTCAAATTTTAAGCAATATTGATATATATAGAAAATTTTATATTCATTCAAACTCAATATTAATAAATAAATATGACGAAATAGATTCCATAAAATGTACCGTAATTTTTCTTTTTTGAAATATAATTTTCTAATTTATTTAGATATTCGTTCGCTTGCTAATTATTTTTTAAATTAATCCTTCGATTATTAACTAATATTTTATTAATCAAAGCTCAAATATGTATGCATTTTATATGATCATTATTAACATGTTTTAAATCAGTTTACAATTGCTTCAAAAAACTATTGTTTCTTTATATTAGTAAATAAATAAAACCATGATATTTTCAAATTTTCTGGAAATCATTAATCATTGGCAATGATATGTATTCGATATCTAAAAGGTTGATTACTTTGTAAATATTTTCAAGTGAGAGGTGTATTAGGCTAATAAACTGGTATAATTACATAAATAAAACTTTTCAGATGCCATTCAAATCGATTTTATGGCCAAAATAAAATAAATGAACATAAAATCATAGAAATTTATGAATAAATAATAAAATATTGATTCCTCAATTTGAAAATTTTTTTTCAAATTTGGACATTGTGACACATCGGTTTCTCAAATGATTTTTCTAAATCTTCTCAACATGTTAAACTTGAGATGAATGATGATTATTGCTTTGAATCTAAACTAATGGTTTTTTTCACCCTTCAACTTTTGAAAAAAAATATAACAAAACTAGTAAACTTTTACTAGGTTTCTTTGAATACCACTACGCCATTTTTTCTCTACTTTATATTCTATTGTTTAGAATGCAAAACTAGAAATTACATTGTAATTGGATTTCACGTAAAATCTAATTTTTCAATGTTAAAATACAAGGAAAGACCTGTCAAGAAGTTGTAAAGAGGGCATAAAAAATAGCTTAATAATTGTGTGGACAGTTAACAAATTGGTCAATGATTATCCCCCAGCCCCAAACCTCAAAACATGATAAATTTTGTAGTCCGCACATTGATTTTTATAGAAAGCTTTCAACACTTTGACAGGTTATGTACCTTAGACAATTTTCTAATAATTGACAGATGAGCTTTCACACTTCTTGAGCATACTTTTTCTTTCTGGTTAAATGTTTAAATAAGTTCAAGTGAATTTCAAAATCGCTTCGAGATTAATTTGTTTGCTCAAGTTTTTTTCAAGTGAATTTCAAAGTCAAAAAGTTAATGTTAATTTTTTAATTTTGGTTTGATGATAAGTTTGAATTTAAATATTCAAATTCTAAACCGATTTTTTTGAATTTTATATATTTTTTTGCAAGACATTAGAATATAAACACATCTGACAAATAATATTTATTTATCAGTAAAAATTAATCATTATTATAATTGTCTCTAATCGATAAAAATGCAAAAGTGATTTTAGATCGGAACGTTGTTTGTACATTTTTTAAATTTTATGAAATAGATTAACAATGTATTATAATTTTTTGAAGAAAAAAAAAACATCGGTGGCAAACACTCTTTGACATACATTAAATTATATGCCTTTTAAATTTAAAGGTTTCAATATACTGAATTTTTTGCACGAATAGGTTAGCCTCCAAATGCAACAATTTGAATAATTGCTTGCACGCTTGCCTAGTTTGTCAAAATATAGCTAGCTTATTCAGAAAAAGTTGAATGCTTATGTGAATTATTAAGTCTAAAAGTTTGAATTATTACGATTTGATTAACTTGTGAATAATGAGTAACTAACTCAGTTAAATTGTAACATTTTTTATTTACAACATCATCTAAACTTTTCAATCATTCGAAACCACTATTGCTCGTAAGTACCTCTTCAGGTATTTAATTTTTCATGTAATTTTTTTTTGCGTAATAAAAAAATTAAGTTCTGCACTTTTGGCCGAAGTTTTAAAAAGTTTCTTTCATAAATTTGTTTAATTGATCTTTAGACTCAATCAGAAAATGTGTTTTTTTTTTGAGCCATATTAGCCTAATTCATAACTGAATTGATTTACAGAAATTCTTCAAAAGCATACGATGTATGAATTACTTTATTACTCAAAACTAATTACAATTCTATTTTTTTTTTGTTCATTGAAAAAATTCTAATCGCAAATAAAGAACAAAAAAACAAAAGATCACAAAGTTACGGATAGATTTTATTTAGGAAAAAGTGTCAAAATTTATTTTTTGAACGGGTTAAATTAATTGAATAGCGTGAATCTAGACAACAATTTTAATTGTATAACTGTTAATCGAAATTCGAATTGTATGTTTAATTAAAAATAATGGAGAGCTTGTCAAGATTTTTGAAAATTTTAATATGCTTATTAATATTTTTAACTCCAAACTACACAGAGTGTTTTCAGTTTTTTGTGATACTAAAATTGTTAATAATTTTAAATTGCATTAAATTTTTGATTTACGCATCAAATTGTTTTCTTGAATGAATTTTTTATTCTATTTTTTCAATATTAAAATTTTAAAATATCCATTAGAGGTTTTATAAAAAGGTTACATTTTAACAATCGCATATTTATCAGCAATCTTTCTAATGATCATTTTATTCATTTATTATGATTTCTTTTTCCGATTGATTCAAAATTTTTAATTTTTTTTTTTTTAATTTTATCTAAATAATTGCACTGTTCACAGGCTTTAAAAATTTATTAATTTAATACAATAGAATTTTCATTTTTATGAGACGTAGTATTTTATATGAAAAAGCTAATTCATAAGCCGTTTTAAATTAGATTTCTTAAATCCTTGATCTATTTTTAGACTTGAAAAATTATAATTAATAATTTTTAATCAATTATATTTCAATTATATCTTATTATTTTTAATTCATAAAATATGTCAATCATAAAACTAATTAGATTAAATAGTAAATAATAATTCGCATTAATATTTTTTCTTCTGAAAAACTCGCCCTAAATTTTTCGAACTTTTCAAGTGACTTGTGTGATTAGTTTGATTGGTTATCGAAACATTATTTAAATTCTAATTTAATTTATTTGCTGATTGTGTAACATTTGATCTGCTTTACTTTGAAATATTTTTAACAAAAAAAAAAATTATAGCATTTTTTCAAATATTAAAAATTCTAAGTGAATTTTAAATTTTAAAAAGTTTGAATTAAAAATTTTGTACATTCAAATAATGTTCCTTTAAAGGCATTTGCTTTATATGCTTTTTTCATAGAAAAAAAAAATTCAGAACATTTTAACTTAAGATGATACAAAATTATAAAATATAAAATATTTTAAAATATTTATCATATCTCAAATTTTTAAATTGAAATTTTGTTAGAATATTTGAAAAGTCAAAAAAATTTTAATTTGATTGTTTCAAAAAAAAGATCATATAATCAAAGTAAAAAAAATTTGTAGAAGGAAAAATTTAGATTAACGAATACGCATCAAATATCAATGGACTAAAAAAAATGCATAATTATAAACAAACACTTTTCCTGATAAACTTCAAAGGAAAAAAATTAAAGTTGTTAAGTAAAGTTTTTTTGATAAAATTCTAAAAGAAATTAATACAACATAATACTGAGAAAGCATAGACTAAGCATATAATTAACATGTTAAAAAAATTAAAAAAATGATTGACAGTCGGCTTGTTCTGATTAAAGAAAATTATAATCTCTTGTTCTAGAATTTCAAAAAAATCCAACTTTTTCTTTTCTCATAAATTCTGATCAAACTTTCGCTCTTCATTGTAATAAGGCAGTTTAAAATTAAATTAAATTTGAGTTTCGTTGTAGAGTAAGATACAAATCTATAATTAATAGGCCTATTGAATTGAAATTGTTCCTAATTTGCTTAAAATTCTCATCTTTTATAGATTAACTTGAATCAAATCTCTTGACGGACCTATAATTTGTTTTAATTCGTGATTTTTAAGATTTGAATATTTCCTGATGATTCAAAATTTTGCTCCGTTAAAATAATTATTCTAATTTTGAAGTAGAATTTTTAATATTTTATAAGAAAATCATCTTTGAATAATTATATTCAATTCTCATTCTTGAGAGAATTCACATGTTTATAGACAGAAAAAAAAGATTATTCAAGAATTTTTTTTTATTGTTTCATATTAGTGATTCTTAGAAAATCAGGAACAAACCGTTAAATAAATGACAAAAATTGATTAAAAAAAATTAGTAATTATTCACACGTATAGATGGTAGTATCATTAATCGACTTCTTCAACAACAGATGTCAGTTCTTATTTTTCTAGAAATTTTTTTTCTAAATATCATATATTTAAACACAACTTTGCGTTCAAATTAAGCCCAGATCAGACATCTATCTTCCCCGATAAAAACAAGCATAAAATTAATATATATTGATAATCAAGCGCTTTTTTAACTTGTAAGAAAGAATTACACTACTTTTAATATGTCAAAATTTCGTAGCTGTAATTGAATTAAATTAAAATATATTCAAATTTAAGAAATATAAATTCGATTGAAATTTTACAACAAAGTAAACAAATTATCTTCAAAAATTTTTTAAATAAATAAAATTTTTGTATTCAAAAATCAACTTAGTAAGATTTTGATTTCAATTATACATCTAATTAGCATACTTACATTTATAAAATAAAAAGCATATATTTGTTCAGTATAATCTTACATAATGCTCAGAAACAAATAAAAAAATTGAAACATTAAACATTCTAGAGTTTCCAAAACCGGTTTTTAGTGAAACAAGTGTAAACAAATTTCAAAATCTTATCTTACAAAAAGTTCAACGTTTTTCATATTTATTTCAAGTTTATTATTTTAAGTTTATAAATAAAATAAATGAAATATTTGTCTTTGTTTATATAATATCTGATTTAGCAATTTCAAGCTAATTTACATTGAAACGAATAAATTTTTTTGTGGCTTATCACACTTATTAAAATTTTTATCCACGTATCAATTTTTGTTTCATAAATTATTTTTAATGAATTTTTTTTAGTGAAAATGGTTATCATTTTAGGATAAAATTTTTACTGACAAAAACTAAATTAGGTAATTTTATTTAAATAATCTTTCAAAAATATCTGCCAACAAATTTTCTATTCGTAATCATCACAACTAGATTTTATTTGAATAATTAAATGATGTTTGAAATACAAATTTTAATGAATTTAATTTGGGATGTTCGAACATAAATTAAATCAAAAAATCGTAAATCAAATTTCAATGTTAAATTTTAAATGACCATAAATTATTTATTAATCCATTATTCTGAATAATCAATCTAAAGAATCGAACAAAACTAATCAAAATGGTATTATTAGTAAATTATACAAGTAATTTATAAAATAATTTTAATTTATCAAATAAGGCCAGCAACATAATCATTTAAGAAAGTTCTTTTAAATGTCAATTATAATTTAGTTAAATTCTATTGAAAAAAAATTGACTGATGATAAACATCAATTTCTATTATTAAATGTAGTAATTTATGGACTTAATTTAAACAATTATAAAAAAAATAATATTTTACTTTTAGGCAGATTAATCCTTTTTATAATGAATAAATTTATGCAAAAAAGTAAATTGTCATCTACTGTAAAAATATATGACTACCTTTTTAGCTTTGTTATTAGAAACAAAATTTTTAAATAAATTAAAAACTTACGATTTAATAAAAATTAGGCGAAAATCATTCAATGTAAATGCTAAATCTCTAAACTGGAAAAATGATCAAGAGATTAAAAAGTTGCATAGATAATATTATAAAACTTAAATAGTATTTTTATTAGTTAATTTGTATAGTGAAATTTCTTTGATCTTCAATTTTCGGAAAATAGAAATGGATTCGCAAGTTCTTATAAATTTCGAATTTTAATTCAATTTATTTTTAATTCAATACTTTAAATTACTTTTCAATGTTAGAAAATTCGGGATTTGATTTCCAGCAGCTTTTATATAATTGAACTTCATCCCTCATCGTGTATGTGTGCGTGTGTGTGCTTTTGTTGTCAGTGCTTTCTTTATAGATGATTTTACTCAAATTTTTCATCTCATCTAATTAATCATAACAAAATCGAATACGACATATTGCTTGAAAATTTAAAATTCAAAAAAAAAGGTAAAATTATCTCAGTTACTGCAAGAAGGCCATTTAAAATAATTTCATCTTTTAAATGTTTGAGTTTTGTAAAAAAATTTAGATTTTTATACTTATAGAATCATAAAAAAATAAAACACATATTCATAAGATGAATGCTTAAAAATATTATAGCATTTTTCATTAAAAGGTAACAGTATCAAAATTTATAATTTATTTTATTTTTTAAAAATCTTATTTAATAATTAAATTTTTAAATATCCAAATAAATAAAAAATGTGCCCACTAACATTTCAATTGATATTTTTTTTATAATTATATTTAGTTCAATAAAAAAACTATTGATAAACATGAAATCAGAGTTGAAAGCAGACTACATTAATAGCGACATACGCTTTTTGTACCATATGTTGTAAATTTTACGTATTTTATTGAAAATTAGTTAAATGAATAATTTCGATAGATCAAAATAAAAATCTCAATTTTGTGCGATTTTTTGTAAAAATTCTAATTATATTTTCAAAATTCAAATTGTTCATTTTTTTTTTTGAAATCAGTTTTCATACATGTTTTGATTTAAAAATTGAAAAATGGATAGGCAAGAAAAACTCAAACACGATGAATCAGATAAATATGATGATTATGAAAATCATCTATTTTCGA